>JASAND010031364.1:0-53167 GCA_030248195.1 Trissonchulus latispiculum
AAATTTAGAAAAATTCGCAAATTTGCTAAAAAAACGTTATATATTTCCAACTAAAAATCGACAATATTTCTTCATTTTGATTTCATTTCATTTCATTCAACTAAAAATCGACAATATTTCTCGAGCACATCGAGTTTAGTATATCTGTGAAGTTTCAGCACCGTATCACTTACCGTTAAAAAGTTGCGCCCCGAACCGGTTATATATGGCGGCGATGTTTTTTCCGGTTTCTCCTATTTGATGGTTGTATTGTACATAATGTTCGCCCCTTTCACGTGAACTGCAGCGGTGGGCCAACCTAAAGGGCTATAGGGTCTAGTAGTACCCTCTAAAGAATTTAAGGATCACAACTTTTTTGCGCCGCAGCTGCGCCACAGCGCAGCAGTGGCGCCGCAAAGTCGGCTCATAGCGAAAAGTGACCATTTTTGTGGTCGTCGCTCAGGTCGAACATTACGAGCTGGAGCTGATTTCTTTTTATATTCAGAAATTACATATATTGAACTAACTAACGGTCCAGGTTGCGTTTCTCTATCACTTCTCTAGCGACAACAGTGACCCGTCAAAAATGGCGAAAATTCGAAAAATTCGAAATTTCTCGCTATCTATTCAACTTTAAAAGCTCAAATCTTCCATACAATGGTTTTCTGGCACGGAGAATCGATTCCCGCAGTCAGTTTACCGTCAGACTTACCCATCTTGCTGGGCTGATTCCACTTTGCCGTCGGGAGGGTCAAGTCGGAAACCGCTTCCTGGAGGTCCATGGTAGGCTCTACCTGGCCTGTCAAAATTTTGTCTGTAGGGGTTTTCTGGTGTGCCCAACTCATTCCCGGTATCCGTTTTGCCGTCCGGCGTGCCTATATTGCTGGGCTGGTTCCAGCTTGCCGTTTGAAAGGTCAGTCGTGTGGGGGGGGTCAAGTGGTCGAAAATAAAATATTTCAAAAGTGGTCAGATTTGGTATCAAATGAAAGCCTTAAGTGAGCTGAGCAACTTTTGTCATAGAACTGCGTACCCAAAGTGGCTGTAGAGTGCTGTGGTGGGGTGGGGTGGGGACTTAGGCGATTTTGGGTCAAAAATGAAAATTTTGAAATCTGGTGAACTTTGGCATCAAATGAAAGCCCTAAGTGAGCTGAGCAACTTTTGTCATAGAACTGCGTACCCAAAGTGGCTGTAGAGTGCTGTGGTGGGGTTGGGTGGGGACTTAGGCGATTTTGGGTCAAAAATAAAATTTTTCAAAAGTGGTCAAATTTGTGTCAAATGAAAGTCCTATGCGAACGGAACAACTTTTGTCATGGAACCACCCACCCAAACTTGCTGTGCCAAATAACGTCACGTGCCTATGAAACTTTTGTCTACTTCTTCAACCGAAATGTGAAGGATATAATATCGAATAATATCGACACAGCCAACACACACACACATATTATCCTCTTTTGTGCGGAGCATATATATATCGCTTATTTTTACTGGGGGGGCTGGGTTTATTTTAGGCGAAAATAAGTGGGGGGGGAGAGTGGGGGGGACGCCCCCCCACTAGTGGGGGGGGCAGGTCGAAAAGTGGGGGGAATAAAATGAGCAAAGAATGCTGTAAAAATATATAGCCTGTTTTCCACATACACATCTATAACTATGCTTAAAAGTGCTCAAAAATCAAGTTTTAACACCAAAAAAGGCGGTTTTACATAAAAAATTTCCGGCGAAGCCGGAAAATTTTTGAAAATTTTGACCAAAAATCCTTAAAATTTGGCATTTTCTGGGCACCCTATAGTGAGTGGGGGGAAGCCCAAAAAAGTGGGGGGGGGGAACGAGTGGGGGGGAGGTGCTCGAGTGGAAGGGGGAGGTGCTGGAGTGGGGGGGAACCCGAAAAAGTGGGGGCGCCCCCCCCCCCGGCCCCCCCCCCCAGTAAACTAAACCCATGGGGGGAGGGTGCCCCACTCGGCAACCTCCCCCCCATAAAAGCCCCCTCCATAAATTTTGACCTCCCCTCCCCATAACCCAAAAAATCGCCAGGTTTCACCATTTTCACCCTAAAATTTTCCGGCTTCGCCGGAATTTATGTACCATTTACCCCTATAATGGAACGCTATAAGGAATGGAATAATATACAGGGTATTTGACCGCGAACAACATAATGTTATGGACGCAATATAAGGGTGCAGCGTAAAATATTTTGTAAGTTCCAATGAAACTGTTGTTGTTTGCCCAATGAAATATGTACAAATGAAAGAACAAGAAATATGTACAAGTCTGATTAATATTAGTTTTCAAGAATATATAAAAGCTTTAAAAATTTTCAAAATTTCAGACTTTCATAACCCGATGAGTTCATTGCAAAATCCTTGTAGTTTGTACAAAACTCCTTTTAATAGTACACGTATCTATACATTGACACCAGATAAGACAACAACTACGAATAATATATACCGGTAACGATCGGGTAAACTGAGCACGTCTGTAAGACTGCCGGTTCCGCGCAAACAAGCCCAGGTAGAACCAACAGGCTAAAAATGCACAGATACGTCTAACTCATTAGCCATCCAATGTGGAAAATGGACATGAGATATTTAACCAAAACGATTTCCAATTCAAAACAATGTGTATCCTTTGGCTTTTCTAGACGAAGAAGTGAGGATGGAGAAATAGGGGGGGGGGGCAATAAGAGGCAGAGTGAAATGGCCTAAAAATGCTAAAATACAGTAAAAATAACCTGTTTCTGGATATACAGCTAAAACTAAGCTAAAATGTGCTCAAAAATTAAGTATTAGTAAAAAAACAAGACGATTGTTGACCAAGCACTTCCTTAAAATTTTTGGAAAATTTTTGAAAATTTTGACCAAAAATCCTTAAAATTTGGCATTTTCTGGGCACCCTATAGTGAGTGGGGGGAAGCCCAAAAAAGTGGGGAGGAGCTCGAGTGGGAGGGGGAGGTGCTGGAGTGGGGGGGAACCCGAAAAAGTGGGGGCGCCCCCCTCCCCCGCCCCCCCCCCCCAGTAAAATAAACCCAGGGGGGGGTGGGTGCCCCACTCGGCAACCTCCCCCCCATAAAAGCCCCCTCCATAAATTTTGACCTCCCCTCCCCATAACCCAAAAAATCGCCAGGTTTCACCATTTTCACCCTAAAATTTTCCGGCTTCGCCGGAATTTTAGCGACATTTTCGCCATTTTATTGTAAAAAACACCTGAAATTAGTCATTTTTTAGCAATTTTTACACAAAACGTAAAAATTTGCAAAATTTTTTCCACAAATATATATGCCCCCCCCCACTTTTGGTGAGCCCCCCCATCGATTGGGGGGGGGCAACTTTGAGCCACCCCATAAATTTTGGCCTAAAATAAGCCAGATATACATATATACCTCATTCGAAAGCTTAGGGCAAATCCTTATTAAATATACGATATATATATATATATATATATATAGAAGTAATAAAAATGCTCCTCTGGAGCATGAAAAAGTAATATATATGGGTGATGGAGAAGTTGCAAAATCAAGAGAGGACTAGTCTTAAAAATGCTTAATATGGGGGCTAGGTTCAAAAACAAGAGGACTAGGTTGTGAGCGTATGGGCACAGCTTCGCCGAACAACCCATATTCGCTGATTGCGAAATTATATATACATGAATACGTAACAATGTTTCGATTTATATACTTTATAGTGCACAAGTAATTTACAGCTCTGATATTCGAGCTATGACGAAGACAAATTTTTCTATTAAGAATCCCTTGATAGTTACTGTGAATTTTCCATTTCTACCGAAATTTATATAAATATCAATAATAACAGAACGAATCATTCCGACGACTTTCTGTTTCCTCCCGGATTGAACCAATAACCTCGGTACGGTATCATATCCTTAGGTCTTTTCTCGTTGCTTGCCGTAGTCCCCAACACAACGAAATAAGTTAATTTACGTGCACGTATATATAACCTAGCTAGTCTAACCGACTAAACGTAAACGTAAACAACATCTTCAACGATTTTATGAACGTTTTACCTTACCTTTTACCTTTACCTTGACAGTTTACATTGTTCGCTCTGTATGCGACAATCAATAAAGCGAAGCGTGAAAGTCCGCGAATATGGGTTGTTCGGCGAAGCTGTGCCCATATATACTAATTCGCTCACAACCTAGTCTTCTTGTTTTTGAACCTAGCCCCCATATTAAGCATTTTTAAGACTAGTCCTCTCTTGATTTTGCAACTTCACCATCACCCATATTCAGTGGCGTAGATAGGTCATTGCTTCGGGGAGGGCGGATTTTCGGCAAGTCGGGGGGGGGGGTCCGGAGCCCGACCCCCCCCCGAAATTGTGCAGATTTTTTACCTCGACCCACAATCAGTTTTCAATAAGTAAAATTGAGTTTTTCAGATTTGCACCAAAAACGGGTACAGCAGCTTTAATTCTTAATTAGTATCTAAACTTGAGAAATTTTCAGTAGAAAATTTTTAGAAATATTACGTTTTAAACCTATTTTTTCGGTAACTTTCGCACAAAATCGTCATCTACATTTGTCATCTACATCTACGTCATCTGTATTTGACTCAGAGCGAGCAAATTTTTGAAAAATTAAAGGGTTGAAACCTATATATATTTCAGACTACTGTAGTTCCAGCAAAAACTGGCGCAATAATATGTTCAGCTCGCGCCGCGCGCGAGCTTAAAAATTTTTTCCACTGGCAAAATTTCCAGGGGGGCAAAGGTGCTTCGGGGGGGGGGGGGCCCCCCCCCGGGCGCCCCCCTCTTATCTACGCCCATGCCCATATTACTTTTTCATGCTCCAGAGGAGCATTTTTATTACTCGTCCTTCTGTCATTTTAAAGGGCCCCTTTCTAACACTGAGTTCATTGATATAAGGAGCTTGAACAGTGCCACAGGTAGGGCAGAAAAGTGAAAAGTGATACCAAACTTGACCACTTTTGAATACTTTCATTTGTGACCCCCCCATCAGACACACCACCGGTCGCTTCCATCGGTTTCGGTGATATGCCCATTCAAACGATCGTAGTCAGTTTACTGTATACGCATGCCCCCAATCAAAATGATGAAAAACGCTGTTTTGGGGCATTTGACCGGTGGTCAGTGGGTTACATAACCCGTACCGACCACTGGTCACTTCCGCCGGTTCTGAAAATATACTCATTGAAACGAGCGTAGTCGATTTACTATGTATGCTCCCAACCAAAACGCTGAAAACGCTGTTTTAGGGCATTTGACCGGTGGTCAGTGGGTCACATAGCCCGTACTGACCACTGGTCACTTCCGCCGGTTCTGAAAATATGCTCATTGAAACGAGCGTAGTCGATTTACTATATATGCCCCCAACAAAAATGCCGAAAAACGCTGTCTTAGGGGATTTGACCACTGGTCAATAGGCCACCTAACCTGTAGTGACCAGTGGTCACTTCCGCAGGTTCTGAAAATATGCTCATTGAAACGAGCGTAGTCGATTTACTATATATGCCCCCAACCAAAACGCCGAAAAACGCTGTCTTAGGGGATTTGACCACTGGTCAATAGGCCACCTAGCCTGTAGTGACCAGTGGTCACTCACACCGGTTTCGGCAATATGCCCATTGAAACGAGCGTAGTCGTTTTACTATATGTGCCCCCAACCAAAATGTCGAACAAAGCTGTTTTAGGGGGTTTGACCGGTGGTCAGTGGACACCATAGCCCGTAGTGACCACTGGTCACTCCCACCGGTTTCGGCAATATGCCCATTGGAACCAGCGTAGTTGATTTACTATACATGCCCCAAAAAACTGCCAAGAAACGCTGATTTAGGGAGTTTGACCAGTGGTCAGCGGACACCATAGGCCGTTGTGACCATGGGTCACTCCCACCGGCTTCGGCAATATGCCCATTGAAACGAGCGTAGTTGATTTACTATATGTGCCCCCAACCAAAACGCCGAAAAACGCTGTCATAGGGGATTTGACCACTGGTCAATAGGCCACCTAACCTGTAGTGACCGGTGATCACTTCCGCCGGTTCTGAAAATATGCTCATTGAAACGAGCGTAGTCGATTTACCATATGTGCCCTCAACCAAAACGCCGAAAAACGCTGTCTTAGGGGATTTGATCACTGGTCAATAGGCCACCTAACCTGTAGTGACCACTGGTCACTCCCACCGGTTTCGGCAATATACCCATTGGAACCAGCGTAGTTGATTTACTATACATGCCCCAAAAAACTGCCAAGAAACGCTGATTTAGGGAGTTTGACCAGTGGTCAGCGGACACCATAGGCCGTTGTGACCACGGGTCACTCCCACCGGCTTCGGCAATATCCCCATTGAAACGACCGTAGTCGATTTACTATATGTGCCTCCAACCAAAACGCCGAAAAACGCTGTTTATAGTGAGTTTTCCCAACTTTGACCCTGGGCGAGGAACCACGGGAGCCATGCTGACCAGTGATCACTTCTGGCGGTATCAGCAGTATGCTCATCGTTTTCAGCGATCCCGATTTACTATATGTGGGTACCACCCCAAGGCCGAAAAACGCCATTTTTAGTGACTTTTAGGCCATTTCTTGTAAAAGTGGGACTTAGAAACTTTTCGCCCAAACAGGCCAAAAAAATGCAAAGTTTGGGCCCATCTCCTGAAAGCTGCGGAGCGAAATTAAAAAATCCCCCTCGTTACTTTGTGCGCATAGTCTGAAATATTCAAATAAAATAAACCAAACCGATCTAGCTGCTAGCCTGTGAAAAAAGTTGATTTCAACCGAACTGCCAAAATAGCGAAAGTCCGACTTTGGAGCCTTGGCACAGAGCCAAAGTTGGCCGAGTGCCAAAAAGGTCGGGGATACTGTCTACCATCGTATATGGTAGCATTGGACCAACAGGGTAGGGATTTTTTTTACGGGGGTGTCTACCGGGGGGCCCCCGGGCGGGGGAAAATGGGGGGGGAACATATCATAGTTGCAAAAATGAGCCAAAAATTGTATTTTTTGGCGTATTTCGCATGGTGAAAACGCAAAAAGTTCTCAAAAATGCCAGGATTTAAGCTAAAAATAGCTATTTTTACGAAAAAATCCCGTCCGGGAGGGAAATTTTGAAAATTGGCCTATTTTTGGCAAAAATTTGGGCCTCCAAAAAATCCCGGGGGGGGGGAGCAAAAACGGGAGGGGGGGGGGGGGGGGAATCACGGGGGGGGGGGCCCCCCCGCCCCCCCACTGTAAAAAATACCCTGGACCAAAATGCCCACATCATTCCAACGCTTCGCTAGAAAATGCATTTCCAATGAGCGTTATTAACCGAGAAAAAAACAACCGCACGGCATATAACTCTCGCCTAGTGCAAAATTTGGAAGTTCCGAATTTTAACCAAAAGTATGGTGATACTTGTAGTACTACTCGAGTACTTTACGATGGTAACATTTTTATCCCTCCCGAACCTCTAATTAGCTGGCACCAGGCCAACACGGTCTCCAGAGGGCCGCGCAGACGCCTTTACACCCATATTATGTAGGGGCGCTATCGCGCCCCTACATAATATATTATACAAGTAGGAAAAATGCTCCTTGCAGTCGCATGTAAAATGCAATATGAGCTATGATGGTCAACATTTAAATATGTCAAGGACAAGATTTAAAACGTCTAATATGAGCCAGCATCTAAATCGGTAAAGGACAAGCTGTAACTGGCTAATATGAGCCACCACGTTTCTCTTGGGCTCATATTGACGCTCGCTGCCGTGGTTTCAACGGCTTGACATCGTAATGTCATTAGCTTCATATAATGTTTGGTTATAGGTATCCTGTCTGAATCTAATTTCACTAGCTCAAACACCGTATTTAAGGTATATATGTGAACACTTTAAGCAGCTAAAGTTCTCCCCTTTAAAGTTGAATTAAGTGGCATATACATTTGGTATATACCAGTTTTCTAAATCATAGACACACACTGCAAACTAGATACAAATTCATAAAGCTCCAGTAAACCGGTATTCTTCAAGTCTTCAGTACCGGCTTACTGTACACAGCACTTATACAATAAAATACACAGCTGATGTGTAAAACTTTGATGTGTGCTTACCCACTTGACTTTACTTATTGTATCAAGACCAGACGTATATATGTCATGACAATTACGTGTACATGCGAATTTGAAGTGAAAAATAGTTAACTCAACTTAGTATCCTCGCGTCAATATGAGCCCAAGAGAAACGTGGCGGCTCATATTAGCCAGTTACAGCTTGTCCTTTACCGATTTAGATGCTGGCTCATATTAGACGTTTTAAATCTTGTCCTTGACATATTTAAATGTTGACCATCATAGCTCATATTGCATTTTACATGCGACTGCAAGGAGCATTTTTCCTACTTGTCCTTCTTCCAATTTTTGGGAGCGCTGCTCTTAGGCAGAACTAGTCTGCAATTTATTACTCCCAGAAGATTCTCTATTCCAAACAATGACCACTGTCTTCGGGGGTTTGACCACTGGTCAATAGGCCACCTAGACCATAGTGACCAGTGGTCACTTCCGTCGGTTCTGAAAATATGCTCATTGAAACGAGCGTAGACAATTTACTATATATGGCCCCAACCAAAACCCCGAAAAACGCTGTTTTAGGGGGTTTGACCACTGGTCAATAGGCCACCTAGACCATGGTGACCAGTGGTCACTTCCGTCGGTTCTGAAAATATGCTCATTGAAACGAGCGTAGACGGTTTACTATATATGCCCCCAACCAAAATCCCGAAAAACGCTGTTTTATGGGGTTTGACCACCGGTCAATAGGCCACCTAGGCCATAGTGACCAGTGGTCACTTCCGTCGGTTCTGAAAATATGCTCATTGAAACGAGCGTAGTCGAGTCAATAGGCCACCTAGACCATAATGACCAGTGGTCACTTCCGTCGGGTCTGAAAATATGCTCATTGAAACTAGCGTAGACGATTTACTATATATGCCCCCAACCAAAATCCCGAAAAACGCTGTTTTAGGGGCGAGCGTAGTCGATTTACTATATATGCCCCCAACCAAAACCTGGAAAAACGCTGTTTTAGGGGGTTTGACCACTGGTCAATAGGCCACCTAGACCATAGTGACCAGTGGTCACTTCCGTCGGTTCTGAAAATATGCTCATTGAAACGAGCGTAGTCGATTTACTATATATGCCCCCAACCAAAACCTGGAAAAACGCTGTTTTAGGGGGTTTGACCACTGGTCAATAGGCCACCTAGACCATAGTGACCAGTGGTCACTTCCGTCGGTTCTGAAAATATGCTCATTGAAACGAGCGTAGACGATTTACTATATATGCCCCAACCAAAATCCCGAAAAACGCTCTTTTAGGGGGTTTGACCACTGGTCAATAGACCACCTAGGCCATAGTGACCAGTGGTCACTTCCGGCGGGTCTGAAAATATGCTTATTGAAACGAGCGTAGTCGATTTACTATATATGCCCCCAACCGAAACCCCGAAAAACGCTGTTTTATGGGGTTTGACCACTGGTCAATAGGCCACCTAGACCATATTGACCAGTGGTCACTTCCGTAGGTTCCGAAAATATGCTCATTGAAACGAGCGTAGACGATTTACTATATATGCCCCCAACCAAAATCCCGAAAAACGCTGTTTTAGGGGGTTTGACCACTGGTCAATAGGCCACCTAGACCATAGTGACCAGTGGTCACTTCCGTCGGTTCTGAAAATATGCTCATTGAAACGAGCGTAGTCGATTTACTATATATGCCCCCAACCAAAATCCCGAAAAACGCTGTTTTAGTGACTTTTCCATACTTTGACCCTAACTTTGACCCTGGGCGAGGTGCCACGGGGCCATGCTGACCAGTGGTCACTTCGGGCGGTTTCGGCAGTATGCTCATCGTGTTCAGCGACCCCGATTTACTATATATGGGCACCACCAAATGGCCGAAAATAGCCGTTTTTACGGACTTTTCCCAACTTTGACCCTGGGCGAGGAACCACGGGCGCCATGGGGCCTGAGGGTCACATCCATCGGTTTCGGCAGTATGCTCATCGTTTTCAGCGACCCCAATTTACTATATATGCGCACCACCAAATGGCCAAAAAATGCTATTTTAGACGACTTTTTGACAATTTTCTGTGTTGGGACCTCGAAAAATTTCAAAGTCCAAACGTCGATTTTTCCATTTTTGACCATCTGTAAAAATCGACCCAGAGCGAAATTCGGAAATCAAACATAAACTTGATCTGGACCATAACCTAGATAATCAAAAATTAGTATAGAAAAATTTTTCCTATGGGCCGTTTGAAAAATCGGTGTGCGCAAAAATCGCCCTATAAAAGTGGTCGATACAGAGAAAAAAACCCCCACTTTTAAACTTGTATCAAAAAGTCGATTTTTTCAAAGTTCATTTTTTCCGGACAAGTTTGGTATCATTCGAAAGCTCTTGGCCTGGAGATTTCAAAAATGTAAACTTTAGCTCTCAACTCCCTACCGTTAATTAGTTATGGCTAATTAACAGTTTCCCTAATCCGCAAAGTGCCTTTATAGCTCATATTATGAGGGGCGCTCCGCGCACCCTCATGATATTGTATTAAACTCGTGCTAGCCCATTTTTATTACTTGTTTAGATTCGCTGGTGGATTAAGCGCAGCATTTCGCGATGGATGGAGGGGATAGAATATAAATAGGAGCGGGGGGAAAAACAATTTTGGATTTGGGGATTTTTAAAAATAGGAAAGAAAGTCTCTGGTCGGGGGGATTAGGAAAGGGAAAAAGGGGACGGTTTGGGAAAAGGGGGGGGGGGGGGGGGGGGGGGGGGGGAAGGGGGCCCCCGTTTTGGAGTTATAGGGGGGTTGTGTGAAAATTTGAAAAATGTGAGTCAGTTGAGAAGTGGTTGAATTTCCATAGAAAACGTGTTTTTATTGCATTTAAAGCCAAACCCGACCTATCTCAGATTTTGGCCACCTGGACCTCACATAGAAGGTCGAACCTAGGTAAAATCTATACCAAATTAATCAGGAGGCTCTACTGAGCTAAGAAATGCATGAATTTTGCCTTTGCTGCTAATGGTTAGAAAAAATTTCATTTTGAAATTTGGGTTTTTTCCCGCCGAGTCTAGGTCACCCCCAGGTCGCACCACAGGTATTAGAGCCAAATTGCATACACCATCGTGAAGTTCGAGACATATCCTCTGTGAAACTATAATCCGTTTTGGGCTAAGTCTTTCCAGTAGTTCAGGGTGACCCCCCCCAAAGTTGACCGTGCCTGACCCCCATGTTGGGACCAAAAATTCCAAAATTTTCAAAGTCCCAAAAAATTTGCTGAGAGGCAGGGGGAACTACAATAATACACCCTCTAGGGTAGTTTTGGACGCTCTTTAAGATAGGCTATTAAAATCCGATCTAGCTCATATGGGTGACTCACACTGGCGATGGGTTTTTCCCGCATATCGGATTGGGTTTTTTCCCGCCGCGCTATACGTAATTTATTCGTTTCGTTTGTCGATTGATATGCGTGCCTCATCCTACACTGTCCGACTATGAAATAAATTTGGGTTGGACGGAAAACACAAACTTAACTGAATGATTTTTATCCCCTGTCGAAGAATTTTTAATTTCTTATTCGTTCCCTTAGAATCGGCCTGGATTGCAATGGCGGCACTCGGCAGTGTGGGTTCGGACTGCGTTGGGTCGGTCTAAGACACAAATATTATTTAACAGCATGGGGTCAACGTGGATGCATACGATATATATAATTTATGCAAATGATAGTGCATGATTTTGTTTGTTTATTCATATATTGGTATATATTTTTATCTCTCAGCAGATTTTAAATTCTTCAGTTTTGATTACCCTTGACCCTAAATTTGTATATGTACATACCTGGTTTTGCCTAGACCCTGATTTCGGGGACACGTTTTGATTTATTTTTAGGTGAGTTTAATGTATGATTGGGGGATTGGGGCTTCATTGATAATTCATACATATTTTGGGGACATTTTTTTGAATAATTTGTAGCCAATGTTTAGACATGTTTGCGTACATGTACAAACTTCCAAACATAATGTTAAAGTACGACTAATTTTGTTTTTTAAACTAAAATAGCGAAAATCGTTTAAAAGCCCGGGGTGTAGGAAAACAACGTTTTTAAAATTTAAGATGAAATTGTAAGATTTGGCTTTTTTGGTTTATGGGGTCTCCTGTAGGAAGGGGGGAGAACATTAACTCCTTAAGGGAATAGGACGTTAATTTCTTTCCCTCATCTCAGTAAAAGTAAGCCAGGTTTCTGGGCTTTTTCTCGGTGGAAAAAAGTGGGCTATGTCCAAAAGTTGGGAATCCAAAGCAGTCTAAAATCCCCAAAAATGCAGTAAAATAGCCTGTTTTCTGAGTAGATATACTGTAACAGTGCTCAAAAATTGAGTTTGTGTACCAAACTAGACGATTTTGACGAAAACATTCCGGCGAAGCCGTAAAATTTTTGAAGAATTTGATAAAAAAGCCTTATATAATATTTGGCATTTTCAGAGCACCTTATAGTGAGTGGGGGAGAAGCCCAACAAAGTGGGGGTGGGCCGAGTGGGGCACCCGAAAGGTGGAGTTTAGGTTCTGGAAGATGCCTCTGTTGTTTTCTGCTCTATGCATGTAGAATGAAGCCAGGAGCGCGAAAGCAAAATTTAACAAAGTCTTTAAAACTATTGGTCATAGTAGACACTGGCTTTTCTATTAGACATTTCGGCCTGTAAAGTTCTATGCAACAGCATGCTTTGTTTTTTACTTTATTTTTACGTTTATATACGTATAAACACAATATTTCGTGGTTTTTATTGTTGTACACGTGTCGTGTCTTGTGCCTTGTTTTAGAGTTTAAGCCTGTGATTTTGGTTTTGGTTTCTTGGCGATTTGCATTCTGGTTTTCTTTTGGGTAGAAACCTAAAAGCGGTGTCCTGCCTTGTCTTTTTGTTTGATCCTCGTATCAGTTGGCACTTTGTAAGGTGTGGTTTTAGTTTTGTAACTGTTTTCAAGTTTTCAGTTTACTCTTGTCGTCTTAAGTTGAAATTGCAGGAGATTCGCCGAAAATAATACCTTTATTCACTAGCGTAGCCAGAAAAAATTTTCGGGGGGGGGAATGCCAAAATTCGGTGGGGGGTCTGGGGGGGGGGCGGAGCCCCCCAGAAGTTGAACAATTTTTCAAATTTGTAACGTCTGAGGAATTTTTTCAAAGCGTTCTTTGAATTAAAGAAGCGAAATGAGGCTCAATATGTTTTCATGCACGCAAATGATGCATAGGGCGAACCACACCCAATAGGGTATTTAGCACTCATTTTTGGCGTTCCAAACGCATATCGTCGCCGTCGCGCAAAATGGCATTATCCAGCATTTTTGCGAAAATGGTTTTTTACGGCACTATACGTATGCAAAATTTAATAAAACACCTTCATGCAAAAGCGCATTATCTACTGCAGCTTTAATAGTACGTACATACGTAAAACAAAATCGCATTATATTACTGGTCAATGAAAGTAATCGTGTACAAGTGCATTAAATGCTCGAATGCCATGTTAAATGCTCATTTGCATAATGCAGTTTGGCATGAGAAATTGTTAGTGCAAAAGGGCATTAAATGAAAAAACCCTTTTTCTCGAAACTACGATTTTGTATATAATGCCATTTTGCGCGACGGCGACGATATTATGATGGTAAATTGCAGTCAATACGCGCCGAAGGCGCGAAAATTTTTTGAAAAATGGGCGTTTTACATATGGCAGGAAAAAATTCCTGGGGGGGGCAACACAATTTCGGGGGGGGGCAATTCCTCCCATCCCCCCCCCCTGGCTACGCGCCTGCCTTTATTTATTTTGTGGCATGCTTATTATGGTTTAAGTAATGTATGGCATGCGATGCACTGTAGTGTATTCCTACGTATATATATACTAATGCATGACGGTATTCGGTTAACGGAAAAGGTATATTATTACTTAACATAACATTTGTATATCTCCTGTGCCTGCTTGCTAGGTTTGTCTAAAGAATACAGAAATTCAAATCAGATTTTAAAAAACTACAAAAATCATGCTGGCTATCACACAAAAGTTTTCCATCCAAACGTTTGGTCCGATCCGATCCAGTTTAGATTTTGGCTGTGTTGGGCTAAACTAGGCTTGTAAATTTGCAAGTACTTATTATGTGCATTCAGTGGCGCACATAGGAAATTTTTTCAGGGGGGCACCTCAAAAAATTTGGGGGTCTGGGAGGGGGCGAATCCCCTCAGAAGTTAAAAACTTTTTGACAAGGTTTAAAATGCAAAAATAAGCGTAAATTAAGCTAATTCGGTTCGAAAATTTTGACAATGTAAAAAAAGTTGCTATTGAAATGTTTAAAACGCTAAGGGTATTGGGTAAATTACGCAAAAATGAAGTCCGCGCCGACGGCGCGAAAATTTTTAAAATTTTATGTCAATTTTTTCTTTACGTCTAGGGGGCGGGGCGGCCGCTGCGGCCTAAGTGCGCCCCTGTGTGCATTGATGGCAAAACTCTTCCCCTTTTCAGTTCATCACGTACCAAAAATTTTAAAAATATTTTCACTAGCTCTGCAGAGAAAAATCAGTGACACTTAGTGCGGTATTATCGAAGATCTTAGCGTCAGCCTGTGATGTCAGTTTCCTACAGTTTTGCGTAACGGGTGAGCTTGAGGCTAAAAACTCTAAAATTCACCGCTGAAACATAACTCAGTGCAGGTCGAAATGTGGACATTTAGCCAATTACAGGAAAATGGTGATGTTTCTATCGATGAAAGCGACTGCTGGGCGATTATATAATGCTTGTTTTTCATGTAAACACATATGCAAGCCAGGGATTTTCACTTATATACAAATAAGATATACATACGTATACTTACTAAGATATAAGATATTATAACTAAGATAAGATATACGTATATATATATACATAAATAAGATACACTTATACTTACTCCACCAAAGAATGCAGCCTTTCCGTGGTGGTGGAGATATCCTATGGAAATGCCCATGGATTCCCTAATTGCCTCAACTCAGGCCTCCTCAGGAGGTCACTGTTTATTTTCTATGCTCAGCGACGATTGCCTGCAAGAAGAGAGAGCCAGGGATTTTGCGGAATGTATTCATAGCATTTGTATACTGGGTTTTCTTTAGTGGATGGGGGGTGGGGGGGACCCCCCACTTTTTGGGTTCCCCCCCACTCGACCCATCCCCCCCCCACTCGTCCCCCCCACTCGACCCCACCCCCCCACTCGTTCCCCCCCCCCACTCTGGGTTTACTTTAGGCGAAAAAAAGTGGGGGGGGGGACAGGGTTGGGAGTCTCGGTCTCGGTCTCGCCCAAAAGCCGAGACTTGACCAGTCTCGGTCTCGGTCTCGCTCACTCAAAAGTCTCGGTCTCGGACCGAGACTGGAAATTTTTTGAAAACATCTAATTTTAGCGAAAATTTTAAATTAATGTAACGAAAATTAACTGACGATGTGCTGAAACCGTATGTTTATGTGGTAAAGCCCTTAATACTGACCCTACGCCTCAAAAACTGGTGGAAATTAAGTTTAAGCTTAAAATTGCTAGTCTCGGTCTCGGTCTCGGTGAAATCTCGGTCTCGCCCAACCCTGGGGGGGGGAGAGTGGGGGGGGAGCCCCCCCCCCACTAGTGGGGGGGGGGGGTGGTGGCAAAGTGGGGGGCAATAAAATATGCAAAAAATGCAAAAAATACAGTATAAAAAGCCTGATTTCTTCATATACTGCTATAACTAAGCTTATAAGTGATAACTTAAAAGCTCAAAAATTGTGTTTTAGTACGAAAATAGACGCTTTTTGACCAAAAATTCCGGCGATGCCGGAAAAATTTTGAAAATTTTGACTTAAAATCCTAAAAATTTGGCATTTTCTGGGCACCTCATACTGAGTGGGGGAAGCCCAAAAAAGTGGAGGGAACGAGTGGGGGGGGGGAGGTGCTCGAGTGGGGGGGAACCCAAAAAGTGGGGGGGGGGGCGCCCCCGCCCCCCCCCAATAAAATAAACCCAGCCACTTTTTGGGCTCCCCCCCCCCCCCACTCACTACAAGGAGCCCAGAAAATGCCAAATTTTAAGGATTTTTGGTCAAAATTTTCAAAAATTTGGTCAAAAATCGTCTATTTTGGTACTAAAACTTGATTTTTGAGCACTTTTTAGCTTTGTTGTAGTAGTAAACGTAGAAAACACGCAATTTTTTACCGTATTTTTAGCATTTTTAGCCCATTTTATTCCCCCCACTTTTGGTCTTCCCCCCCCCCCCCCATAAGTGGGGGGATCCCCCACTTTTTTTGGCCTAGAGAAAACCCAGGTATATTAGGTTAGCTTTGATGATAAATGTAAGCAAGGTTAGTGCTCCAAAAAGGCAAACTATGGGTAATAACAATCAACGGAATATTTTTGGACATTTGGCTTTGTGAGCGATTTCTTCATGCGAAATATTTGGTATCAAAAGGCCAAGGGTCCCACTGTTTTGTTTCGGAGTGGGAATTGCCTTGTTTTTAGGCCAAAACTTATGGGGAGGAGGTAGCTTCACGGGCTACAATCACTTTACGGATCAGCATTTGGCATGAAATTTGCATCATATGCGCTGTGAGTGCCACTGTCACTCTCTTTGTCTATCAAACGATGTTTGACCAGTCTTAGCGCTGCTCGGACATATATATTTTAGAAGATTTTGGAGCAACCTGTCTGTAGCAAGTTTTTGACATTTTTAAATTTTCAACTCCTGGATGAGCTAAACTTTTTGGGGTCCACCCTCCCCTTGAAAAACATAGGTCCGCCACTGATCCTAAAGATTACACGTGTTATTGCTATATATATATATATATATATATATATATATATATATATATATATATATATATATATATATATATATATATATATATATATATGTACGTACGTACTTAATACGTATTATAACGTACGTATGCGCACTTGCATTATATAGGTAGGTATATACTAACATACAAGTGTGTATATATAATGTAGGCCAGCCATCAGCCTAATACGCAGTCATTTTTACTTTGGCTGGGCTGGCTAGCCAACATTGGTTGAGCTTGCTTATAGGTAAGACTGCTTTCCCCCTATCCCACTATTAAGTGTCCAAGTTAGCACTCCGACCAGCCGATCTCCTGGGGAAAGGGTAAGGGGCCCTGTGTCTGTGTACGTACGTATGCTCATAATCTTGAACACATATATACACATTTTCACACGCTTCCTTCCCTTCGTACAAAAAGGAATGTATATGGACGTACGTAAGTACGTATATATACATTTATGTTTCACTTATAAAAAGACATGATAGCCTTATGATCGTGTCTAGCTGTGTTTTCTGAAGATTGAACTATATGCTGTCGGTGACGTGGACGGTAATGGGGTCCAACGACGGGCGTATATATTATACATTGAAATAATATATACATATATATCTATATATATATATATATATATATATATATATATTCTAGACAGTGCGCAACCTGTCGATACCAAATTGCGGCCCCGGTACCGGGGCCGGGCCGGGGCCTTAAAGGCAGAAAGCAGCTCAATTTCGAAAAATTTTAACTGATCACGAAAATCGGGTTAAAACACTATATTAATGTACGTAGTTTTCGTTCAGCCAAGTGATTATCTTCTTATTTTTATTCCTTTTTGGCACGTTTCGCGGCATTCACGTTGCAGAATTATATATAGTAAAATAATAGTAAAAACTTCTAAAAATTTAGCTGCGTTCAGGCCCCAGTCCAGGCCGGGGCCTGACCCCCAGAGCCGGGCCTGGGGCCGGAGCCAGGGCCAGGCCCTGGTGCATCTAATGTATTGGTCCTCGGCCATATATATATACATTTCCAAACATCCGGTCACATCCGGTCTATGTCCCGTAACCGGATGTCTAGGTCTCAAAAACTGTACAGCAAGATGGATTAGTCGTACAGTTTCGCTGATTAGTTCCGCTTGATTTTTGGATTCCTCGTGCCTTGTGTCGAAATTAGTCTATGTGAAATTTTGTCAGGTTTGGACCAAAATTGCGTGATCTACATATGGTCGTATCCGGTTCGAAAAAATCGGAAAAATGGTTTTTCCGGTCTGGTGCTTGTATTCGCCAATAAAATGTTTGTATATATTTGGCACTATGAATGTTTGGGAGACTGCTTTCATTTTGCCGATGTGAAAACAATCGAACATCTGGTCTATTTCGGGTTCTGAACTTCGAAGTTTGAGATTTAATAGGCTATTTCTCAGTATCCGGTTGGTCGGGAAGTCAAATTATTAAAATGTTATTTGGTCTATCCATAACAAGCATCAACCTTAAATTATATATATACGTACTTTATATCTGCTGTATATAATTTTTTAATGATAACGTTTTAATGATCTGATTTGATGATGATGATGATCAAATCCATCATCTTTGATCCCATGATCTTGATGGTTCCAGGGAACAAGATCATGGATTACGTATCATTATCATCATCAGGATCATGATTCTGATTTTGTTTGTTTTGTCTAATTGTCAAACCGGACATGAACGCTTAGCTTTGTCGCATGTAATATAACATAATTTTTGAACAATTTTTAAAACGCTGTCATTCACAAATTACAGCAGATATGAAGTAAATTGCGGCTGAGGCGAGGCGTGTTAGGGATAAACTAAATAACATTCTAATGAAAAAATAAGTTGACTTCCGGACCAACGGGGCACTGGTATAATAGTCCATAATAGTCCACGAAATCTCGAATATCAAAGCTCAGAACCGGAAATGGATCCGATATACGTTTGCTTTTTGACACCGGCAAAGTGGAAGTATCCTCCCAATTTTGTTCCATTTCGCATATTATATACATTTGGCAATTTCGCATACAGACTAAGTTCGACCCGAGCAATCCGGCTATAAATTATTTTCTTATCAAGCTCTGTCTAGACTGTCATGTTGGTATATATATATATAAGTACGTATAAGCTGCATATAGGAGTTTTGTGCAACACTTTACAAGATCTTATAAAGCGTTTACAAACCGCTTATATAATATATAAATTTTTGCTTATATAGCCTAATAGTACGTACGTAAGCGACTTTATAAGAATGTTAGTGAAACGGGTACGGGCACGGGGGCCTTCTAGTTTTACTCACACACACGCAAACACACACACACGCACGCACACGTATATATATACCTATATATAGTTGCTACGATGGGGATAAGTTTTCCCATTTTAGGTGTATCTTGAAAGATTCGTTGCAGGTGGTCTGACTGAATTTAAAAGTTATCAGATAAAAGTCTTTTTGTTGGTTGTTAGTAGCTACGTATTTATATACCTAGGATAAACGTACGCACTTACAATATACCCATGCCATAGGATTCGCTACTGTTTGTCCCATGTATATATATGTACGTACTTATATAATATATAGATAAATGGGGCTTATTCTGTATATAGGTATATACTTCTTTATGTAAGCTTAACTTAAAACTAGTTGCACACACCGTAACTCTACTATATATATACTGATTGAATATAGATGTTATACACACACACACACACACACACACACACACACACACACACACACACACACACACACACACACACACACACACACACACACACACACACACACACATATATATATGTTATTTATATACTTACACATTTATACGATATAATATATATTGGAGAAGAGATGCACCGGGGCCTGCAAATTGGGGATCCAAATAGAAAATTTTCAAAAATTTTTTTGAAAATTTAAATTTTGCAATACTTTTTGATATACAAACGTTATGATATATATATATATATATATATATATATATACGTATATATACAAACGTTACTATCGTTGTTTTCATTCATATCGGAGGGAAAACAAACGATTTGTAAACACTTTTTGACTTTCAAAAATTCAAAATTTTGGTCAAAAAATGTCAAAAATTTACAAAATTTGCTAATCTTTACCGGGGCGTGACCACCGGGACCGGGACCGGGGCCAGGCCCCGGTGCATCCCTACTATATATATATACACACATATATATATATATATATATATATATATATATATATATATATATATATATATAACTAATCTATGTGTGCATATTCGTATATATGCATTTGTTTTTCTTCCCTCCGACCCCTCCCGCCTCATCTAGTCTCGTTTTTACCTATTCTTTTCTTTCTACTTGTTGTACAGCATACGTACGTAGGTGCGTGAGGAGCGTATATATACACATACAAATATAATAACTAATGTGCGCGTGTCTTCTGATTAGTCCCTTTTCTCATGTAAGTATATGTATATATGTGAGCTGAGCTGGCGCCGGGCGTCCTTTTCGGATGGTACTGGGATGCCCCTGGTCTCAGGCTCGCTTCGAGAGGAGGACCCCCCCTCACTCCCGAACCAAACCCAACCAAATTCATGTTATGAGATGAGATCTATGGAACCCCGCGTCCGCCTGTGTAGTCATGTTATCCTTGGTCTATTATACGTATATGCGTGTATATATACGTACGTATATATATACGTCGTATATATATATGTATATATATTATGGTACTATATTTTTCTCTTTTGTTCTGAGCTCAGCTCTCTTTCTCTGTGTGTCTCGGTTCGTCTTCTGTTCTGTCTGTCTCTGGCTTCATCTTTTCTTGTTCTTCTTACACCAATTTTTCTTGTATCAATGTGTCCCTTTTTTAGTCTGTAGGTAGCCAAAACCCTACTCGAATGACGTAGAATTCCAAGGTGATATATATTCTTTGGTCCTATGAGGGATTTGCTTTAATATCTGCATATCTATGCACTGCACGGGATCAGCCTCCCTACAACTAACAACGGGTTAACTCTATTTTGCTCACTGCTGCCTAAAACGGGTGAAGCCCGTTTTGCTTCTAGTTGCTATAATCCTGAAAACGGGTTGCCCCCGCTTAAACCGGGGTCGTTAGTCTAACCCAACTCCAAAAATGTTTGATTAGATTGGGTTAACCCTGCCTTGAAATTTTGGGATTAATCTCAAAGTTGGGCCTAACCCGGGTTAAACTTAACCCCGTTTTGATACAACTGGCCCCTGTTGTTTAGAACCGGAGTATCATCCATACTTTTAGTTGTGTGCGTTGTTTGTTTTGCCGTCGTTGTTTCTTGAGAATAATCATACCAGCAAATTAGCATTTCGGAAATAATATATACAGACTCCAAACAACTAGTTTCAAGCATTTAGTCATATTTCGTCAAAGGAGCAAACATTGTCGAACAGAGTCGTTATTGCTGCTTTTGTTCCGTTTGAGTAGTGCTTAGCGCATATATGTAGTCGCTGTATGAATTACGCGCGATACTAAGGCAGACGTACGCCTGTGTGTAATTTTCGCAAAAATTAACTGATTTACATAAGTCAAATTTGGCAGCGATGCATTTGAGTACATTTCTGATCGATCTGGAGAAATTTTAAAATTTAAACTTTTAAGGTTTGCATGAGAAACAAGGGGACCCAAAAAATTTTGTCTTGAATTTTGCTAAACATATAGGGTTTACAGGGTAGCTGAACACGAATCTGTGAACCGTTTTTGAGCCAACTTTTTGTTAACTAGAAATAAGGTAAGCTTAAACTAAGCTTACAGCTAATGTTACGTACCGTATGAGATTTTGTAAAATACGGTACAACTTTTTCTGTACCGTATTAAACGGTACGTTCCGTATTATATTGTACGGTTAGTTTTTGCACCGTATTGGCAAAGAACTGAATCTGATCTGCAAGACTAAAAAGGATAGAATCTTTGCAATTCGTATTTCTATGCCACATAAAGTTCTGAATTTCTAATTCTATTAAATATATTCTGAACATAAAAAGTGAAAATGGTTGAACTTAACTTTTGAAAGTCAACGTTTTTACACAAAAAGAACGAAAATACAAATAAACAAACAAATATATAAATGTTTAGGTTTTAAAAACTTTTTAATTTTGTAAGTGCTTAGATTTGAATGACATTCAAATATTTTCAGACGGTTTTGTTGGAAGCTAAATCTTGAGACGCTATTTTTGGGAAGACAGCGATGAAGATGTAGGAAATAGTTCCATCCTCGTTCCTTAAATAAAACAAATGATACAAATTTTGCAGTTTTGCTACAAGCTTCTCAAGATTTTGCTTCCGGCAAAACCGTCTGAAAATATTTTGAATGTCATTCAAATCAAAGCACTTATATATATATATAAAATTAAAAATTTTTAAAACCGTAATATTTATTTGTTTATTTATATATTTGTATTTTTGCTATTTCTGTGTAAATTATGTGTGTAAGATTATGTGAGTTGTGCTGGAAAACCCTGGAACATGGACGTATTGTTGCGGATTTGGTCATGTTATATAAAATAATTTATCAGTGTGTTGACTTGGAGTTTTTGGAATTATTTGAATATGCAAACGATGTTGGAATTCGTGGGCACCCACATAAGTTAAAAAAACCCTCCCTCTAAGTCAAACCTCCTTGCTGTAAAAAGTTTTTACACCTTTCGTATCCAGAAAATTTGGAACAGTCTTCCTGTTGACGTCGTATTGTCGCCAACTGTAGCTTGTTTTATTCGCGTCTGGAAAGCTGTGACTTAAGTAACCATCTGGGGCTGAGGATGTAGTGGCCAGTATAGGCCTTCTCAACCCCTTTTTGACCATATATATGAACTAACTGTTTATTTTTCTGTCCTAGTATATATATGTATACGTATATGCTTATATTTTGACCAATAAACTTGTATGTAATTGTTGTATCTGAATTTATGCGTGGTCAAATAAACCTATTTGCGTTGCGTTGCGTTGCGCTGCGTAAAAACGTTGACTTTCAAAAGTTAAGTTCAAACATTTTCACTTTTTATGTTCTGAATATTTAATAGAATTAGAAGTTAAGAGTGGCATAGAAATAAGAATTGCTTGAGCAAAGTTTCAGTATTTTTTAGTCATGAAATTGTGGGAATTGTATGATTTATAATTCCATGATTATTTTAGCATACGACAGCTTTTTTCGAAAATTTTTGCAAAAGGTGCTTTAAAATCTATAGCTTGAGGCATTCTCCAAATGCAACCGTCCGCAACAGCGCCTTGGTTTTAGTATGCACAGACTAAAGCTAATTTTTAGTGCAAAAATACGGTTTTATCTGAAGCGACATCTTGAGACGTTATTTTTGTAGTAAAACTGCAAAATTTGTATTATTTGTTTTACTTAATATTATTTAACAACAGTATTCAGTTCTTTGCCAATACGGTACAAAAACTAACCGTACAATATATATAATACGGGACGTACCGTTTAATACGGTACGAAAATTGCCGTACCGTATTATACGGTACAAAATCTCATACTGTACGTATCATATATAGTGATGAGCACCGGATTACTCTCGCTACTCAAGGGCTAGCGGCATGAAATTTGCAGCATATATAGAGGGGTCATTACCAGTTGATACATACCAAAATTATTTCGATCGGACTTCATTTGCGAAAACTGCAGCAAAAATTCGATTTTTGATTTTTTGTTAACCTTGCTATATATATATATATTAGTTTGACCTTTCCTGCTAATGCTTAGAAAAATATTCAATTTTGTAAAGTGGGTTTTCCCCGCATGTGGGGTTTTCCCGCCAACTCCAGGTCACCCCCAGGTCGCACCGGAGGGGTTAGAACAATGTGGCATATATCATCATGAAGCGCAACAGATGCCCTACATATGCATACAATCCGCTTTGGTCAAGGTCGTTCCAGTAGTTCAGGGTGGCCGGGCAAAGTTTGCCAAATTTTGGGTGTGGGTAAAACCCGGCCCCGACTCCGGCCCCGGCCCCGGCGCACCTGGGTAAAACACGGCCCCGGCCCCGGCGCATGCATTTGTTTTAGGTGGGTAAAACACGGCCCCGGCCCCGGCGCAGGGTAAAACCCGGCCCCAATGTTTAGAAAGCCCGGCGCAATTAAACACATTCGTATATACGTGTGTATTATGCATGCAAATACAGAATACATTGTATTTGCGTATAACTTACGATAATGCAAACAGTACATAATCCCTTGCAACAATGGAAAAGTATACGTACATTCGCATTGTTTTGTTTTCATTACGATTTTTTCACAGTTAAGTCACGCAATTATTACATATTTTTCGTATACATTGCTTTTAATAAAACATTTGCATTTAATGAAATAAATGCATAGCAAAAGTTTTGAATTTATTTTTACCATACATCACGAAGTTTTAATACAATTTGAAACAATATTCAAAAACAATACGTAATTAAAAAAGCATTCAAGAAATTTTGCCGACATAGTTACACCAAATAAAGAAAATGCCGAAAAATTTAAATTTAAATTTTAAAATTCAAAAATTATTAATCAAAAATTATTAAATTGTAAAGTTTACTATGGGGGGGGATAAGACATACCAAAATTTTTCGGTTCTCCTTGATGTCCCCCTTGGAAAACGTAAAACTTAAATTTTTTAAACTTTAGGAATGTCTTAGGAATTAATAATATTGAATTACATTAAGCTTTTTAATCAGTTCTTACAAAATACACTTCTTATCCTTTCAAAATTATTTATTTTCATAAGTACCAACCATGAATTAATACAAAATGGCTAGAAAAGGTTGCGTAAGAATCTGTGAAGTATAAAAACTCAACTACTAAACTACGCCTTAAATCTTTACACATATGCGTAATTACATATACATCTCTGTTTAACTGTATAAGAATTTACACTATAAAGTGCGCCGGGCTAGTGCGCCGGGGCCGGGGCCGGAGCCGGGTTTTACCCAGACCCCAAATTTTGGCACTTGGTCGGACCCCAAGTTCCAGAGATTTCAAAGTCCCAAAAAATGGCAAGGAAGTAGCGGGAGCTACAATAGTACACCCTCCGGGGCAGGGTTGGGCGAGACCGAGATTTTACCGAGACCGAGACCGAGAACGAGACCGAGACCAAGGTACCGAGACCGAGACCGAGACCGAGACTGGCCAAGTCTCGGCTTTTGGGCGAGACCGAGACCGAGACCGAGACTAGCAATTTTTAGCTTAAAATTAGTTTCAACCATTTTTTGAGGCTTAGATCTAGTATTAGGGGCTTTAACACATAAACATATGGTTTCCGCACCTCGTTAGTTAATTTTCACAACATTGATTTAAAATTTTCGCCAAAATTAGATATTTTCAAAAAATTTCCGGTCTCGGTCCGAGACCGAGACTTTTGGGTGAGCGAGACCGAGACCGAGACCGAGACCGAGACTGGCCAAGTCTCGGCTTTTGGGCGAGACCGAGACCGAGACCGAGACCGAGACTCCCAACCCTGCTCCGGGGTAGTTTTGGACGGTCTTCAAGATAGGATATTAAAATCCTATATAGCTCAGACCGGTAAACCCACACTGGTAGTGGGTTTTTCCCTGCATTGCCGAGTGGGTTTTTCCCGCTATTGCTAATTTTCACTAGTTTATCTGAAATGTACCAGTACCCATAAATGTACGCATATACTAGTTTACTGCGACATATATATTATCTATACTTTGCCCAAGGTTCATATAGTGGTTGCCGCACACTGTGATCTTCACGCATCTTATACATATACAGGCACGCAGTTTTTTCCTCCTGTCTTTGACCAAAAAATCAACCAACCAACCTTTTAAAAAACTCAGGCGAGACAGACTACGTACGTATGAATCGAAAAGGGAGAGGGGGAAAGATAGATATTTGATTTACGTATTTGTATGCAAGACTAGAAGGCTTCCACCGCTATTTGGATGTTTGACTGTGCTATACTAAATCATGTATTAGCTTGCTGCCTGTGAGCACCAAACATATATATACATATTTATATGCGTATGCCTATATGTGTGCTGCTGTTTGTGTATATATCTATATATCTATATTTTTCGTATATATATGTGTGTGTTTATACGAGCATAAGAACGTGTATATATATATTTATGTTATACATATGCATGTGTGTATGTGTTATATATACGTATGTGACCGCTTAATTGAAGGGTTCGTTCTGTGCTTACGTACGTGAAAAGATTTTTGATTTTCTTTTCCTGTAGGGCAGTATTTTCTGCGTTCATTTCTCATTTTACTGTTTTTTGTGTTCTGGAACTTCCTAAGAAAGCTATGCATATGCGTATAAATTTTATTGGATGCAATAGGAGGGTTTCTTGTCTTGAATTTAGTTTTTGTTACATACGAATATAGTGTATTTTTTGAAGCCTGGTCATTTTTGACACGTCTGCCTTTTAATAAGCTTACAGGAAAGCAAAGGCTGTTTTGGTTGTCTTACTTTTATTTTAATAGAGTTGCTTTCAGAGAAGTTCCATTGTATATAGGTAGGCAGGCAGGTCAACATTAATCATAGGTATATACAGGTAATATAAATGCTGGGGGAGGTGTCTTCGGTGCAATGACTATATATAAGACGTTCATTTCGGTGTTTACAGTTTTTAAACATCTGTTCTTGGACGTTGATAAGACAGCTTTCTGTTATCAGCAATAAGGAACGGAAACTAATTTATACAGGGGCTTAAACTTTTTCCAGCTATATATTACTGTGAACTGTAAACTTTGCATGTGAAGCTGGATTTTTTGTTTTTGTGCCTTCTGCCGGCTTAAATTTCTAGAAGTTTTTCTTCTATTATCATTTTATGTGATATATATATATATATATATATTATGTATATATGAAGCTGCGCACACAGTGTGCACATTAGTGATTCAACTTCAGATAACATCAAGCTTCTTGATTTAATTTTGCTAATATATCATAATGGCACTGTATTACTGTGTCCTTATATGTGCGTATATATATATTATTGTATTTGCAGTGCTGATAAAATTGTTGTTGCGCGAATTTTAACGTTGCAAAATGTTTGGTATCCTACGAAAATTAGTTTCTTTGGATGTACAAGAAATAAAAAATGCGCCTCTGCAGCATGAAAAAGTAATATGGGTGTAGGTTCAAAAACAGAAGAGGACTAGGTTGTGGACGAATTATAGCAAGGTTAACATAAAAATCACCCCGAAAATTCGCAAAAAATCATCCACCTACAGGATTAGTAACAAGCCGCAGCTGGAAAATTTTTGGCGTGGTAATAGCCAGATGTCCCAACCTTAACATATGTAAGTTTGACTGCCGAGGCCCAACTCCTTCGACCAAGGTACCCAAAATAGCCGACCCACCCCAAAACTGCATAATTACATAATAACACTATGGACTATGCTCTAATTATCCATTAAAAGCAAAAATTCGTAGCTGTATCCTGAGATTTGATCCGTGGGTGATTTTTTTGCGACCCCGTGATTTTTTTGTGAATTCGTTACAAAAAATCAAAAAATTTTCTATACCTCTCGCTACTTTTTGTGGGTGGTGGTACAATGACTACAATGACAAAAGTTGTTTGCCTCTCCATGGGCTTTCATTTGATACCAAACTTGACCAATTTGAAGGCTTTCATTTTTGATCCCACCGGACCCACTGCTACTCTGGCTTTTTCCTACAGGGGGGGGGTGCCCCCCCCCAGAAATTCGTTCCCCCCAGGATTCGGGCCTTCCCCCCATAATTCTAAAATGCCCGGAAAAATAGGGTTTTGAGGGTAAATTTTGAAAAATTTTTCCGGCTTCGCCGGATTTTTACCCATTTTTAAGCATTTTTAGCTATTTTAAGCTTAAATTTAAGTTAAAAACAGTTAATTTTTTTGCTCAGCAGCAAAACATAGCTATTTCTAGGCATTTTTTTTGGAAAATTGCCCCCCCCAGACCTGGGGGGGGGCATTTTTTTGGAAAATTGCCCCCCCAGACCTGGGGGGGACCCCCCCAGCTACTGGGGGTGGGGGACCCACCCACAGGCCAATGGAGCCACTTTTTATGGGTGGTATATACAATGACAAAAGTGATTCGCATCACCAAGGGCTTTCATTTGATACCAAAGTTGACCTCTTTTGAAGACTTTAATGTTTGACCCCTACGGACCCACTGGGGGTGGGGCATCCATTCACCGGGCGATGGGGCCACGTTTTGTGGGTAGTATAATGACAAAAATTGTTCGTCTCGCCAAGGGCTATCATTTGATACCAAACATGACCGGTTTGGCAGATTTTCATTTTTGACCCCCACCGGACCCCCGAGCCGCAGGCACTGGGGGTCAGGAGTCACATCCAGCGGCCAGCGACAGTATGCTCATCGTTTTTTTTCAGCGACCCCGATTTACTGTATATGGATGGATACCACCAGAGGGCCGACAAACGCTATTTTTAGTGACTTTTTAGGCGTATTTTCTAGTGAAAATGGGACTTAGAAACTTTTCGTCAAACCAGGTGAAAAAAATGCAAAGTTTGGGCCCATCTCCTGAATGGTACAGAGCGAAATTAAAAAACTCCCCCTCGTTACTTTGTGCGCATTGTCCGGGGCCTGACTACCGTCCCTATACATATATAATTTATTAACTTCCTTAGTTGTATACATATGGGCCGTAACACTCATCTTTGAATCACATAAATGCACATGCAATATATATATCTCTCACCACTATATATATGAAAGTGTTGCTTTACCTATATATATTTAGTTGGTATTTATTACGACATATATATATTGCATACAGTGTCTGTTGCAGTGCCGCAGAAATGTGGTTGACGCCAATCGGTAAAACAGGTTTTGAATTTTAAAATTTGCATGAAGTTTTGAGAGCCCAAGCAATGCCTATTAACTCGTAAATTGCACTGTAGTTGCAATCTTAACCGTTGAATTAGGCCTATGTGTGTGTGTCTGATGTGGCTGCTTGTGTGTTTGCGTCTGGATATATATATACCTGCCTATGTCG
This sequence comes from Trissonchulus latispiculum, assembly GCA_030248195.1. Taxonomy (NCBI): domain Eukaryota; kingdom Metazoa; phylum Nematoda; class Enoplea; order Enoplida; family Ironidae; genus Trissonchulus; species Trissonchulus latispiculum. The sequence goes on from JASAND010031364.1 coordinate 28,790, forward strand.
TTTGTAAATCAGTAATTGTAAATGCAGGCTTGGCTTTGCTTTTGGTTATCTTTTTGAGTGCTATATGTGTGTGTGTAGTGTATGCATATAATGTGTTTTTCTTGTTTTTCTTAGTTTCGGTTTATTGTGTATATATAGGCTATTTTTCAGCCTTGTTTTTCTAGTTTAACTGTGGTTTTATTTAATAGTGTGAGTGTGTAATATTATATATATATGTATATATATATATTAGGGATGCACCGGGGCCAGGCCCCGGCCCCGGTAGTCAGGCCCCGGCCCCGGTGGTCAGGCCCCGGTACCGACCGGGGCCAAAAATTAGCAAAATTTTGTAAATTTTTGACATTTTTTGTCCAAAATTTTGAATTTTCGAGAGTCAAAAAGTGTTACAAATGGTTTGTTTTCCCTCCGATATGAATGAAAACAATGATAGTAACGTTTCTATATCAAAAATTATTGCAAAATTTCAATTTTCAAGAAAATTTTTGAAAATTTTTTATTTGGACCCCTAATTTCCAGGCCCCGGCCCCGGTACCGGGGCCAAGGTGGCCCCGGCCCCAAGGTGGCCCCGGCCCCGGCCGGGGCCACGATGAGGGGTCGGCCCCGGCCCCGGTGCATCTCTAATATATATATATATATATATATATATATATATATACCGACGATGATCATAAGTTTGGAACGGGCATAAAGTGTTTAGGGATTTGTGTATTTGCAATCTGCACTGCACTTATATATATACATCATACCTATATATACACTTAGATATATAGAAACATTTAAACAAACTTTTTGCTGTGAGTTTTTGAGCGGTGATTTTTTAATGTATATGTATAGTCTATAGTTAAATAACAAGGTTGCCCCTGTGTGCAAACAAGATCGAAAAATCCAGAACAATGTGCTTTCATCTTTAAAACTCTGTAATTTATTTCAGCATTTAAGTCGTTTAAACTTGTTGTTTAGGAGTTGTACACTGTTTCACTTGAAATGTCAATCTGTTATTTGGATATATATACGTTATCACTTGGTTGGGCTCACTCTACAAGGATTTGTTCAACTTACAGACTATTTTAATTTTCCATCTAGCTTTACTATAGCAAGGTTAACAAAAAACCACCCCGAAAATTCGCAAAAAAATTACCCACCTACAGGATTAGTAACAAGCCGCAGCTGGAAAATTTTTGGCGTGGTATTAGCCAGAGGTCCCAACCTTAACATATATAAGTTTGACCGCCAAGGCCCAACTCCTTCGACCAGGGTGCCCAAAATAGTCGGACTGCCGGAGTTCTGGAGTCGGAGTGCCCAACTCCGGACCAAAATTGAAAATTTTGCTATTATTCACTACGAACTTCGCTTGGCTAACCCATATTATCCGTGTAACATGTCCACACTCTGCACTATCTAGTCATGTATTGGATATCTTGCCATGCCCTCTGGGCTGGCCCACGGCGGGTGATTTTTTGCGAACTTTTTCGCAAAAAATCACCCACAACTTTTTGTAAAAAGGTCCGGGGTGGCTGCTAGAGTAAAACTAACGCCAAATTCGAGCTCTGCGACCTCGAAAACCCTGTATAGCACATGTTGTTAGGTACCTCAGACACCTCTGACCAGCGTTTTTTTTCAAAATCGGATTTCATCAAATTTTCGTCATTTTTATTTTCCGAACGTCATTTTTATTTTTCCAACGTCAAAAACAAATTTTGGCAAAAATACAATTTTGTTTTGATTTCAGGCTATAGTCGTAACTTTGGTTGAATTTTTACCTTGTTGGCGAGTGTTGCTTCATATTTCACATTGTCCAGCGAGTATATATAACTTACAAATATCTGGTGACTATGTATACTATATTATGACTTTGAGCATTAACAATGACGATGGTACCCCGATACAATTCGGGAGCCCCCCAGAAGTTGAAGGAATTTTTTGCTTTTTAGAAGAAATCGTTCTTCAAATCTTTAATTCTTTTCATTTTGCAGAAACAAGAAAATTTTTAAAGATGTATATACCCTTTTGAGGGAGAAATAAGAATTTTTGCTGAACTCGCACGGCATTTTAAGCTTTTTCTATCCAAAAATCTGGTAAAAAGTTGCAAATATGCGTATATATCCGCGCGCATGAAATTTTGTTGATATCCTTTTTTCTGTTTTTCCTGTTTAAATCGCGACGACGAGGCTGCCCTCAAGATCCATCCCTAGTAGTGTTTAGCCTTTGTGCAATAAACGTTCTTAAACATACGTACTGGTACGTACGTATATAAGCTCTCATTCCATTCTAGCCGAGACAATCTGAAGAGAAAGCTTTCAAAGAAAATATTTAGCGAAAATGGTACGAGAAACTTGGATCAAAAATGCAATTGAAGGATGTAGCATGAAGTCTCGTTGTCTATGGCTTTGTACAATATACTGATTGACTATTCAAATATCTTCGAAGCTTAACATAGGTAAATCATGAAAACAAAGACAACATAAAGCGGGGGTTTGGGGGCGGCAGCCCCCAAAATCTGAGAAATTTTTTGAAAAATCACTGATAAAACGTAATAGAAACTTTGCATTCTTGTTATAATTGAGTGCTACTTCCACATTTCGGCTTGGTCATTCTTTCGTCATATTTATTTTGGCGTCGTCAAAACTATTGTTCATTTCTGCAAACGACGCTATTTTTGACCAAAAAAAACCTAGCCTCTGACCCAATGACCGGCTGTTAGTCATGACCCCGACCCTCCGGACCCAGGGGGAGGTCAGGATCACATATGTGGGCTAAAGCCACATGCTAAATGTGGCTTTAGTGTGGCTAAATGTGGCTAACGCCACATGCCACAACTAATGCTGAATTTGAATTCTGCGCCCAAAAAACCTATACAGGCACGTTTTTATGCTTCCTGGGCCTTGAAATAAATTTTTTGACCAGTCACGTGACTCTGACCAAGGTCACGTGACCCTGTGCCAAGTCACGTGGCCGGTCCAGATGCGAAATTACTTCTCCAAATTGTTTGCGCTGTGCTTACTAGAGCAATAGAACACCAAATAAGTAGATTTCTAGCTTCGTGGAGTCATTAAACAGTGTTAAGAGAATTGGCCAGGGTAGCCACTTTGGACCCAGGGATCGAGAACCAAAATTCGAAGTCCAGCCTGCTCAAAAAAAACTTGGGGGTCCAAATTTTTTTATATAATACGTAACACTATGGACTATGCTCTATTTATCCATGAAAAGAAAAATTTGCTAGCTGTATCCTGAGATTTGATCCGTGGGTGATCTGGCCCCACCCCCCAGAAATTTGTCGCCCCCCAGAATCTCCCCCCCCCCCCAGGATTCGGGCCTTCCCCCAGAACAGGGTTTTTTCAAAATCGGACCTGTGTAAATCTTGTGTAAATTTAGATTTCACTGTGTATTTTTGTTTGAAGCTGTGTAAAATTTAAAAGTGTCGTTTTTCAATTGTAATATAAAATAAAATATATACATGTAGACGTTATTTTCTTGCTACAATGTTATTTTCGGACCATTCAAGCCAAAGTTATGCCAACTGCACTTGTGTAACATTCCGGAAGAAGCCACGCGGGGGGTCTGGGGGGCTAGCCCCCCAGAAGTTGAGAAAATTTTGTAAATTGCAATAGAATTCATAATGGAAATGTTTAAAAAGATTAATTCATTAAATGTCAAAACTTGGATTGGACAAATTCAAATTTCTGAAAAACACCCTACTGAAACGGTTTTTTAATTGTTTCAACTTTTGGAATAATTTTTTCACAAACTTGCTGGTCACGTACTAAGGTTCGATGCTTTAACTGCTACTGGGGACGGCTCCATAGTATATACAGACACACCAATTATATATATATATACAAAAGATACGTACCCAAAACAAAGGAGGGGGGTCTGGGGGGCGGAGCCCCCCAGAAGTTGAGAAATTTTTTACATTAACGGCAGAAACGGCATTGAAAAGTTGTATTCCTTTAGCTTTCGTATTGAAGATTTCCTGGGTTGTATGGCAAGTATTTTTGGGCTCTGACTGCTTTTATTATTATATATACAAGAGATATACAAGAAATTATATTGAATAATACTAGCTTCAGAAAATGTATAGTTAAATACTATTTACGAATATTTGCATGCAGTACGGAAATAAATTATACGCAACTGTATAAGTAGAAACATTAGGACTTAGGAGAATAAAACACCCATAACCATGTTGATGCAGACATGCACGAAACCATTCTAAACCATTGGAAACAGGCGGGGGTCTGGGGGCGGCAGCCCCCAGTTAAAAGCTAGAGCTTTTTTAAAACTTGAAGACTTGAAAACTATTTTTTCAGAGCACTTTTTGTAAAAATTTTCGAAAATCTGGCTGTGTATTTTGTTGTGTAAATTAGTTTTTCACTGTGTAAAATTATTTTTTTGTGTAAATACACAGTATTTTACACAAAAAAATCCCTGCCCCAGAACTTTAAGGTGCCCTGAAAAATAGGGTTTTGACGGTAAATTTTGAAAAATTATTCCGGCTTCGCCGGACTTTGACATTTTTTAGCTGTTTTAAGCTTAAATTTAGGTTAAAAATAGTTAATATCTTAGCTCACCTCACCAGCAAAAAATTACTATTTTTAAGCATTTTTCGAAAAAATTTTCTCCCAGAAATCCGTGCCCCCCAGACCTTAAAAGCCAGAACGCTATGGTTATGGTAGCCTTTGTTCGTTCGGTTAGTAGACCATAGAACTAGTTTAATATATGTATATCTGGGCTTATTCTAGGGATTTTTTCTTGGGGGGGCCCTCGTGGGGCGAGTCATTTTTGGGGGCTGGCGAAAATTTTTCAAAATTTTTCTAAAAACATGCTAAAAATTGCGCTACTTTTATAGCAATCGCCAAAAATAAGCGAATTTAGTGCTTAAATAGGCAAAACTCGAGTAAAAATCTCCGGCGAAGCCGGAAAATTTTTGAAAATTTTTGAAAATTTGGCCTTCTGAGCGATTTTTTCAGGGCAAAAGTTGGTACCAGAAGGGGCACCCACTTTTTTGGGGGGGGAACGATTTTTGGGGGGGGAAGGGTGTTTATGGGGGGGCCCCACCCCCCGCCCCAGTAGAATAAGCCCAGTATATATATATATATATATATATATATATATGTATGTATGTATGTATAATTATTTTTGAAATGACATTACTGAAGGGACAATATATCGTATATAATAATATATATAGTCAATCTTTCATTTTTTCTTCCAGTCTTGTTAGGTTATGTATATCTGCCTGCATAAATATGCTCCAACTTTTACATTCTCATTATTGGAGTTTTCATTAGTTTAATCAGATGACTGGAGTTTTTAAGCTATTCCAAAACCTCATTAACGTACTTGAAGGCTCATTCATGTGTGCGCCTGCCCTTTTTCCTTTATCTTAATTTAAGTTTTAGCATGCTTAGGTGTGTGTTTAGTACTCATAATATATATATATATATTTTATATACATTATATATATGTATGTACGTAGTGCGAACGGATGCTTGAACGATGCTTTTATTATATACAGACGCCTATATATATATATATATATATATATATATACGTATACCGTTCGTTCCCTCAGTCTTATCGCGTTTGCTCTGAAGCCACCTCTCTTTTTATTTGTTTTTTGCTCACCAAAAAGCTTAATAGCCTAACTCCGTCTTTGGGGGGCGCTAAGCAAGCATTCTTTCACAATGTTTAGCCAACCAGGAACTGTGCTGCACTGAGCTTGCTCCAGTCTTCTACATAGTTGGGAGATCTCTGGATGTATATATGTATGTATGTGTGCATGTGTATTGTGTATATATATATAATGTATAGAATGTTACAGTGCCAGCATGAGATCTTAAAATATATAAGTATAGACATGTATGGATATGTGCCTGGGGAGGTTTTCTTTCCTGAAGTCTGGCTGCTAGAAGTTTTTAGGGTTTGTGACTTACGTAGGAAATGTCCTTTGAGTAGTAGATGGATAGTTCACACTAAGTGATACGCAATTGTGCTACATGTGTATATATATAAACGTCTGCATATATATACACACGTTATCTGTATATATATAGCTACGTATGTATTATATAATTTTATTTTAGTTTTGTGGAGCAATTTATACACCCGTGTATATGTAGGTATGCTTATATACTTACAGCTAAATATATACGTTAATTCAGGAGCTTATAAAAGCTATGTCATTTAGCCCAAATTTTAGAAAGGACAAGTTTGAAGGTTCAGCCTTCTTTAAAATTTTAATATAAAGGTCAAGATCTAGTCGGTTTTTGCATGTTTTTGCATATTAAATTTTTGTTTTTTGTTGTGTCTGAGTCGTATATTATCCTGACTACTTCTAAACATGCACGTAATTTTGCGATATATATATGTACAGTACCGGTCAAAATTAGACTCTACTGCACGCGCGTGCGCGTGCAGGTGAGCGCGTGTACTGTACGACGTTTTTATACCTTTGTAACAAAGTAGCTTGTCTGTTGCTTGCGAAAGCTGAGTTTTTATCCTGGTTTTTAGGCAGCTACATCTTGTGTTAAACCCAAGTTAGCAGCATAAAAAGCAAAATAGAAGCGCCGCTTTTCCAAGTTGCAGACAAGCTTACTTTGTTGTAAAAGCATAAAAACGTCGTACAGTACACGCGCTCACCTGCACGCGCACGCGCGTGCAGTAGAGTCTAATTTTGACCGGTACTGTAGGTGAGGTGCGTTTTGCGTTAGCATGCTGCTTGTTGTGACTTCTGCTATATGCTATTATATGCACAAATACGTATATATTATTTTTACCGTCAGTAGGTATTTAAAGTAAAGATCAAACTTATTTTCTAGAGTTGTTGTTGTTGTCTTTTTCTTTTGCTGTTTCATTTATTTTTCTCTATATATATTTCAGTCTTACGGCCAGCGGACGGAAAGTTATCGGGTTGCTACTAATACTGCACCGCCTAACCCTCCTGCCGCCGCTCCTATAAAACCGCAACAAGCACCTGTCTCTGCTGCCGCTTTGCCGGCTAAAAACGATCCTTCCTCCGTGAAAAATCAGGACAATAAGCCTTCAGCCCCTCCACCTGCCAAAATGGCCGAGCAAATTCCATTACAGCAAAAGGCGCCCCCCGGGGGTCATACGAATGACAGTGCTCCGGGAAAGAAGCCTGGCGCCAAGGCCAAGAAACAGAAGGCTGCAAAGGATTTGGATGACTTGAAGCAGGAAGTGGAAATGGTAAGTGCATATCGATTTTAGATTTAGATGGTTTAGATTTTTTCGTCATCAAAATGGAGGGGAGGGGACTGTGGAGTTGATTGGAATTTTATGTCATCCATCACTGATTGAGAATAACTAAAAAGTAGGGATGCACCGGGGCCTGGCCCCGGCCTCGGTAGTCAGGCCCCGGCCCCGGCCCCGGTGGTCAGGCCCCGATACTGACTGGGGCCAAAAATTAGCAACATTTTGTAAATTTTTGACATTTTTTGACCAAAATTTTGAATTTTCAAAAGTCAAAAAGTGTTACAAATCGTTTGTTTTCCCGACGATATGAATGAAAACAACGATAGTAACGTTTGTATGTCAAAAATTATTGCAAAATTTAAATTTTCCAGAAAATGTTTGAAAATTTTCGATTTGGACCCCCAATTTCCAGGCCCCGGACCCGGCCCCGGCCCCGGCCCCGGTACCGGGGCCAAAGTAGCCCCGGCCCCGGTAGTGGCGGCCCCGGTGCATCTCTCTCTACTAAAAAGTAAAAATTTTCGCTAAAGAGGGTGACTGGATCCTCCCCCGTCCCTGGGTATACGCCTGAGCATTCGTAACCATCTTCTCAAGGATGGTTAGATTGATCAGATCCAAGATACGCAGGAGAACAACGAAATCCGTAGAACGTAATTTCGTTGTCTTTGCGTTGTGATAGTCACTGGTGGTAGTTGTGTCAAATGTGATTTTGGAATGGGAATGGAATGGATTTATGACTTTGCACTAAAATTGTCTCGCTTTTTCTATTTAGGATGAACATCAGATTAGCGTGGATGAACTTTGTGCCCGTTTAGGAACGGATGTTGAAAAGGTGAGTAATGAATCATCTTGAAAATGTGTATATTAGGGAAAGGATTCACCGGGCGGGGCAAAAGTTTCGCAAAATTTTATTAATTTTTGATTTTTTGACCAAAATTTTGGAATTTTGAAAGTCAAAGCTGGTTGAAATTAGTACATATTAGATGTGAGTTTTCTTCTTCATTTCCTGAAATGTGCTCTAGCTGGCAAAAGCAGCGATACACCAAAGCGGAGCTTGGTTTTGAAAATGGGAAATACACGTTCATTTTACACTCTGACTGTAATATATCCCCCTTTTTCTTCATCTTAAAATCATCACAACTTAGCCAGTATTATACTTCTTTGCATGCTTACCCGAAATATTTAATATCACTGACAACTCATTACATGCTGACATTTTTGTAATTATGACATTATATACTATGACATTTGATCTGACATTATGACATTATTGATCTGACTTGTGGCATTTTTTCTGTTCTGTACGCACTGTACAATGTCGTACTGTGCATACGGTGTGTAGGATTTATTTTTTATTTATTATTTGGATTAATTGATTTACTTTAATTTTAGTTTACTTTAATTCATTAATTAAGTTCTGTATTGATCTTCCAGGGCATGACCAGTGAAGCTGCCCGTCGCCGCCTTGAAGAGGATGGTCCGAATGCCCTCAGTCCTCCCAAGAAGACCCCGGAATGGGTCAAATTCTGTAAACATCTGTTTATGGGCTTCTCCATGTTGCTCTGGATCGGAGCCATCCTGTGTTTCATTGCCTTCGGTGTCAGCTCCGCCACTGAAGAGGACCCTCCTAAGGACAATGTACGTATATACGTATATATATATATATATATATATATATATATATATATATATATATATATATATTATATACGCAGGCCCGCACCCAGGATTTCGAAAAGGGGGGTCCAAGATAAAATGCAACGGGTCTGGGGGCGGAGCCCCCCGGAAGTTAAAAAACTTTTACATTTTTGCCCAAAAACAGCACATTGGACGTTAATTTCTTGCAAAATGGAAATTATCGCGCCGAAGGCGCGAAAATTTTTTAAAAATAGCTGTTTTTGCCATAAAAATAGCAAAAATTTCCATTTTGTCATCCCAAAAGGGGGGTCTAGACCCCTTGACCCCCCCCCTGGGTGCGGCCTTGCATATACGTATATATATATACATACGTATATATACGTATATATATATATACAAGATTAAAAATGCTCCGGTGGAGCATGAAAAATGCAATATGGGTGACACTGGGTTTTAAGCGGACAGAGGACTAGGTTTTAAAACGTTAATATGGGAGGGGCAGGTTGTAAATGCCAGGAGGACTAGGTTAAAAGCGCACTAATATGGACCAGCTTCGCTGAACAACCCATATTCGCGAAAACTGTCCAGAGTTTCTATCGGCAGCTGCTTGCTATATATTGCTATGGGCAGTTCTTCGGAAAATTGTACGATTTGTCAGCATGGCCTGCAAGTATGTGGTCGTGCTCCTTATTATACAACTTAATAATACACGTACATAACATCAACTGCTTTTCACATCAACTTAACACAAGATTCTGCGCTGACAGTGCAGAAAAAACACCTTGAACACCTTTCTATCAGAACTGCATTGTTTATTTGGAATAAGCTTTAATATTTCAAAATCGTCCCGCTTGCTTTGAAAGCTGAAGAATGTAGATATTACTCGTATGTCATGTGGAGTGGAGCATGAGTGACCGCGAATATGGGTTGTTCAACGAAGCTGGTCCATATTAGTGCGCTTTTAACCTAGTCCTCCTGGCATTTACAACCTGCCCCTCCCATATTAACGTTTTAAAACCTAGTCCTCTGTCCGCTTAAAACCCAGTGTCACCCATATTGCATTTTTCATGCTCCACCGGAGAATTTTTAATCTTTACCTAATTCATATTTCAGGTTCTCAGTAAAAAGCAAAAACGTTAAAGCTGTGTGAAAGAAACTTTAAAAATTCCGCCAATCATTAATCGTCAACCGAAAGTACAGAACAAAGAAGCTTGAAAAGTTCCAAGTTCTTCCTTTTTCTCTATTTTGACAGAAATCCAACATCCAGTACCCATGGCTGCAATAGTTTTAGTTACTGTATTTAGCATATAGCACTCAACTGCAGCGCAACCAAATGCAAACTTTACTGTCAGTGAAGAAAACTCATAAAACACGATTTGCAATGCTCTGCCGCACTTGTGTGCAAGATTTCGGACTATTGCAACTTACCTGTAGCTAGTTATAGGCCGTGCTGTACTTCAGCAGCACTCTACTGCAGCGCAACCAGATGTAAACATTACTGTCGGTGAAGGAAACTCATACGGCATGATTTGCAATGCTCTGCCGCACTTGTGTGCAAAATTTCGGACGATTGCAACTTACCTGCAGCTAGTTATAGGCCGTGCTGTACTTCAGCAGCACTCTACTGCAGCGCAACCAGATGCAAGCTTTAGTGTCGGTGAAGGAAACTCATCGGCACGATTTGCAATGCTCTGCCACACTTGTGTGCGAAACTTCGGACTATTGCAACTTACCTGTAGCTAGTTATAGGCCGTGCTGTACTTCAGCAGCACTCTACTGCAGCGCAACCAGATGCAAACTTTACTGTCGGTGAAGGAAACTCATACGGCATGATTTGCAATGCTCTGCCGCACTTGTGTGCAAAATTTCGGACGATTGCAACTTACCTGTAGCTAGTTATAGGCCGTGCTATACTTCAGCAGCACTCTACCAGCGCAACCCCTATAGTAACATCGTAATAAGTATACAAAACTTATCTATAGTAGTTTGTCATGTCCTAAACTATCTGTATGCCGAATTTCAAATACCAGTGACGAATGAATAACTAGTTATCGACAGTGCTGTGTTTGGGACAGCACATACAGCACGGTGGAAGCTGAGAGTACCAACTAGCATAGCTACAGTTCCCCCTACTACAGACATAATTTTCACCAAGTTTCATATGTTTAGCCGTTTACAGTAAGTCTACAGACAGCGTGCTATGGTTGCTGCATAATAATACAGCACGATAGCAGCACCGCACAGAGCTGCGACTATGCTCATCGTGTTCAGCGACCCCGATAACCCTTATATGCGTCCCACTAAACGGTTCAAAACTGCATATTTTGGCCTATTTTTGACTATTTTCTGTGGAGTTGGGACTTAGAAACTTTTCCGAAAATGGCCATTTGGACCGACTTCCTTTGGGCCGGCCGCCTGAACGGTCCAGGACCAAAATAAAAAATCGGCCAACGTTACGCACTAGCATCCCCTTCCTACTTGTTCATGCAACAAACCGCGTGTCTCTAGCTTGTTCCCTGAGCCCTGTGGGCGTGACACAAAATGGCCGTTTTTTGGCCAAAAACGCCGTCAGGCCACTTTTGGCCGGCCGGCCAGGTGGCATGCCGGGCCGGGCAGCGAAAAAATATAGCGCGGGGCACATGGGACCATATCGGCATTCAGAAAATATAAACCTTTCCGGCTGAAAATGCTCACATCTTTCAAACACCTCTGCACAAAATAGCCCTTTTCCAAGCGTGACTAACACAGAAAAAAAAAACAAACGGACCTAACTTGTCCGGAAGCGAAAATTTTCAAAGTTGAAAATTTTGACCAAAACTTTTTTTGCAACTTGTTGTACTCGTCGTGTAGATTCCAACGATACCAAACTTGCCGAGTTTCGTTCAGTATTGAGCTGGCACGGTGCTCGAACGAGTCTCATAGGGCCGCGCAGCGCCTTTTACACCCATATTATAGGGGGTCGCTCTCGCGCCCCCCTATAATATTGTACGTATATATATATATAATATATATATATATATATATATATATATATATATATATATATATATATATAATACATCTGCCTCTAGCTATTCGCAATATTAGGTTGTGTGATGCAACAAAAATACGTAAGTAAGTGTGCAAGGAGGGATATTTTGTGGTGGGTAGTTCGTTAGAGTTTTTAGAAAATTATTTTAGAGAATAAAAAATATTTTCGAAAATTTTTGAGTTCTTTTTTGTGCGGAAAATGAAGTGGAGATTAGAAGACGGACCTGTACAGTCTGAGTATAGTCAGACCCGAGATAAAAAACGGTTTTCGACTTAAGCCTCTAACTTTCGCAAATGTTGGTCAAACTGGAAGCGGTTTTGCATGTAAGTGCACGGCACTGACCTCTATCTATTCAGGTATTAAAATCTTTGCTAGCACCACAGGTTCTCAGATTAATAAAAAAATCGGTGATTTTTTACCCGACAAAATTTAAAAAAATGGCTTGTGGTATAAAAAATCACCCCAAAATATTGGCGCTGGAGTAGATTTGATGCTTCCAGGTGAAAGAGCGCATCAAATTTAGTATATTTACCAAAAAACTAAAGTTATAATGAATTGGTAACAATTTTTATTGATTTAAAAAGTTCAAAAATTGTGCCGAACCAACCAATCAGGTTTCATAAGCAAAATAGCCATTTTTGAAAAATATTCAAATTTGACTAATTTTTATTTCATTTCGAAAATCCATTTAGAAATTGAATTTCAAATTGACTAATTTAAAAAGTTTTTAGGCTTAATCGATGCTTTTTAAGCGTTCTAAACGCATTAAAACCCCCATACTGCTTCAGAAAAAATTTTTTGCTGGGTTCTAGCTATTTTTTTACCCGAAAAGTGGCGAAATTTTGGGGGTAAAAAATGGACAGCTGGTGGAGCCCCAATGCAGCAGGGGATATGGTGTCTTGTGTGTTAATACTTGGGGCCAATACAAACCCACATGCAAAGTATTGGAGCCAGGAGTCTCTGCACGCTAGCAAGAGAAGTTTGGAAATTCCGATATGACCCTTAGCTTTTGGCGGTGGTTTTGGGAGGTCAACTTTCAAAACATACTAAAAACTTTCTATTTGGCCCTGGGGTTTGATAGTTATAGTTTGTGGTTATCTAGGGTGGCGCTATATTACCACGCATTAGTTGGACTCACCGGGCCTACCAGGCTTCCAACTTCCCGTTTTTTTACCCTTATTTTGGGATGTTTTTTTATCCCGGGTCTGACTATACTACGTTGTCATTGTATCCTTGTTAGTGTAATTGTCAATGGATAGCCCCTCTTGCTTTGCGAACAAATTCTGTGTTTTTGTTTCCGAAATTTGGGCATAGTGGCAGTTCTGATGCTGTCTGTAGGCTTGCATACGTACTGCGCACTTAATATTTTCGGAAAATAGTAAAGATATGTGCTGAATTAATCCCAGGCTTAAACTAACTGACAGTGTTTTGCTTGGTTCATGCTTCAGCTACAGTTAGAACTTTATACATTATTTTAAGTGATACTTTATACCAGAAAACAATTAATGTGGTTTACTTACTGCCTGGTAGCGTTTGCGACGACTTTCGCTCGCCTGCCGGCAGGCCACCGGCACGGATGCAAATCAGAAGCAGAAGTTTACAATTTACAGCAACTATGATTTTTAAATAAACTCCAAATTTGGCTTTGCTAAGAAGTAGAAGCTACACTTAAACTACCTACATAACTCTCCTCATATAGCCTCGAATGTAGTTTTATACTCTACACTCTTATTGATCTTCTGCTCCAGCGCAGACAGTGTATACTATTACAAAAACTGGACATGCGTGAAGCAGGGTCATGGTTTGGAAGCTGGAGCTGCATATCGACACAAAAACTGTATATCATGGGGGAGCTCGGAGAGCTCCCATAATATGAGCTATAAAGGCACTTGCGGATTTTGAAAAGTGCTAATTAGGCATAACTAATTAACGGGAAGGAATTAAGAGCTAATATTTACATTTTTGAAATCTCCAGGCCAAGAGATTTCGAATGATACCAAACTTGCCCGGAAAAAATGAACTTTGAAAAAATCGACTTTCTCTTACGGGTTTGAAAGCCGGGGTTTTTTCTCTGTATTCAGCATGATTTTTGTCAATTTTGTGTTAACTCGATTTTTCGAACGGCCCATAGGAAAAATTTTCTATACTATTTTTTGAGTATCTAGGCAATGGTACTTAGCAAGTTTATGTTTTTTCCGAATTTCGATCTGGGGCCAATTTCATAAAACTTGAAACTTGCAACTTGCATATGCAAGTTGCAACTTGCATGTGCAAGTTACAAGTAAAGTGTTTCATAAACCCTCAAGTGGTACTTGCGTACTTGCACTTGAACCGCAAGTTGCAAGTCCGCAAGCTGCAAGTTGTCCGCTAACACTTGCGGTCAGAATCTGTTTCATAAAAATCGTCAACACATGCACTTGCAACTTGCACTTGCGGTGCAAGTGGTTGAGTGATTTTTCACTGAACAAATGGAACAAAAATTGCTATAACTTTTCTTAATTTTAATATTTTTTGGAGACATTTTAGGACAATGCTCTTTAGATTATTGTCGTAATACAGTGTGAATTTCAACCAATTTCTATAATTTTTTAAATTTATATAAATTTTCAAATATTTTTGGTCAATTTTTCAAAGATCAGCTACTTGCAAACTTGCACTTGAACTTGCGTTTACAAGTTGTCAAGTCTTGCAACTTGCTTAGCTAATTTCCGCAAGTAGCAGGAAAAGTTTTATGAAACACTGACAACTTGAACTTGCAGTTCAAGTGCAAGTTCCAAGATTTTTATGAAATTGGCCCCGGGTTCGATTTTTATAGATGGTCAAAAATGGAAAAACTAGCGTTTTTGGACACCTTCAAGCTGAAAATTTATCCTTCAACCATACAAAGGTTATTGGGCAAGGGGAATTCACTGGTGGTGTAACTTTGGTGATCCAACCCATGGCTGGCCAGATCTGGTTCTACTTTTTCAAAATTGAACCAGTTCCTGGTTCAAGCTACTGGAGATAGCGGAAAGGCTGAAATCTTGCATACAAAGGTTATTAGGCATGGGGAATTCACCGGTGGTGTTACTTTGGTGATCCAACCCATGGCTGGCCAGATCTGGTTCAACTGGTTCAAAGTTGAACCAGTTCCTCGTTCAAGCTACTGGAGATAGCTGAAAGGCTGAAATCTTGCATACAAAGGTTATTAGGCATGGGGGATTCACTGGTGGTGTTATTTTGGTGATCCAACCCATGGCTGGCCAGATCTGGTTCAACTGGTTCAAAGTTGAACCAGTACCTGGTTCAAGCTACTGGAGATAGCTGAGAGGCTGAAATCTTGCATACAAAGGTTATTGGGCATGGGGAATTCACTGGTGGGATTTGTGATTGCTGCTGCCACAGTTATGGCAGCGTTCCCAAAAACTAGGCGGAGGACAAGTAGGAAAAAGCTCCTTGCAGTCGCATGAAAAAGTTAATATGAGCTATGATGGTCAAGATTTAAATGTGTCAAGGACAAGATTTAAAATGTTCAATATGAGCCAACATCTAAATAAGTAGAGGACAAGATGTAAACGGCTAATATGAGCCGCTACGTTTCTCTTGGGCTCATATTGACGCGACTAAAATGGCAAACATATACAGCTCACGGTTGGCATATAAGCATCAGTGTTTATAAACGATTTGATTGGCTTGGAAATATTGAATTAATGTGATGATTGTGATGATAACGTCAAATGTGATTTCTCAAGATTTCACAACATGTGTAAGTTCCACATTTTCGTTTCTTCATTAGATTGGACTTCGGTTTCGTTTTGTTGACTTATATGGTGGCCTTAAATGTGTACTTGGATGTAGCGGTGGAGAAGAAAACATTTATATACAGCATACAGCTTTGCAAAATTAATGTTTATATGCGTCGTTATTCATGCAAGCCATTTCAGTGTTGTATTCAAAGTAAGCAAAAGCTAAATGAACGTCAATATGAGCCCAAGAGAAACGTAGCGGCTCATATTAGCCGTTTACATCTTGTCCTCTACTTATTTAGATGTTGGCTCATATTAAACATTTTAAATCTTGTCCTTGACACATTTAAATGTTGACCATCATAGCTCATATTAACTTTTTCATGCGACTGCAACAGTGTTTTTGTTTGCTCAAAAACGCGTGTAATTACACACTTTTTTCAGGAAAATAGCAAAAAAATTTTGGCGACTGTGTAACGTTACACCAAAATTTTGGACAAATTTTACCAAATGGTCGGAACTTTTTCCAATGCTCATTCATTTGTTTCCACATATTTACCGTTTCTGGGGGGCTTCGCCCCCCAGACCCCCCTTTTGCACCATGTCTTGCATTTTATTTTCGGTATTATTTAAGTATATATTAGTTATATATGCATATTATATTTGCTATATTTGTTCGTTCTTGTATTAAAAACGCGTACACACCAAAATTTTTCAGCTTATGAAGCAAAATTTAACTGGTTCCTTGCCAAGTTTTGTGCTACAGGAGGCCTTTCGAAAAATTGTGCTCCTTCGGTGCACTGGTGTTTTCCTTCGTTCTATCAAGTCAAAACCAATAAATGCAAATCATCGATGTAACTGCTCAATTTTTTAATTTTGTCGATCTGATTTGGTGAAACTCCAAATATTGCTGTAAATAAGATGTTAAAATTTTACTTATATATAATTTTTTAACGGAATAATTTTGTTAACTATAAAATTGTATACATGTGTTAAGCAAAACGCACGTAAATTAGGAATTTTTAGGTAGCTACACACTTTTTTCTGAAAAATAGCAAAAAATTTTGGAGAGGTGTGTAACGTTACACATAAGCCGTCGGCGAAAAAAACACTGGACTGCAAGGAACATTTTTCCTACTTGTGTATACAACAGTCTGGTTTTAGTCTGGCCTGTGCAGTCAGTGTACATGACCACTTGCACCTATATTTTTCTAACAATAACTCCGAAAACCAATATCTTAGCGTTAACAGTCATATAGCTCCACTGAGTGCAAAAACTGCTACTGCTCCATGCCGGTAGCCAGCCGGCCGCTAAAAGCCATACCTTTCTCCAACACTACTGCCTGGTAATTTGTTAGGGGATTGGGCTATTTATTATATTTGTTTTGACATAAAACTGGGCTTATTCTACTGGGGGGGATGCCCTTCATCGTCCCCCAGATTCCCCCGTCCCCCAGAGTGGGTGCCCCTTTTGGTACCAAATTTTGCCCTGAAAAAATCGCTCAGAAGTCCAAATTTTCCAAACGTTTTCGGCCTCACCTGAAATTTTTACCCTTGGGGCCCCCAAGAAGCCGTCCCCCAAATCCCTAGAATAAGCCCAAGTATATGTGTGTATGTCTGGGCTTTTTTTACTGGGGGGGGGGGGGGTGGGGGGGCCCCCACTCGACCCCCCCCCCCACTCGACCCCTCCCCCCTACTCGGCCCCACCCCCACATTTTTGGGCTTCCCCCCCACTCACTATAAGGTGCCCAGAAAATGCCAAATTTTAAGGATTTTTGGTCAAAATTTTCAAAAATTTTCCGGCTTCGCCGGAATTTTTTGCTCAAAAATCGTCTATTTTGGTACTCAAGTCTCAAACTCAATTTTTGAGCACTTTTAAGCATAGTTATAGCAGTATGTGTAGAAAACAGGCCACTTTTTTTATTTCATTTTTAGCGATTTTAGACCACTTTAGATTCCCCCCCCCCACTTTTGGGTTCCCCCCCACTGGCCCCCCCCCACTTTTTTCCGCCTAAAAAAACCCCGGTTGGGGGGGGTGGTTTTTCATTATTCTGTGTTGTTGCGGCGCGTTTTTTATTATTATTTGTTGTTGTCTCTTTTTTTTTCTATTTCAGTGAGAATAGAAAAATATAAAAGTCAATCTACCCTCGGCGGTTGGGCGCTGGTCGGTCGGTCCCCCCGCGGGGGCCCGGCCCCCCGTTCGCGCTTCCGGTGCGGTGTATAGCCGGGGGGGGGGGGGGGGGGGGGGGCGGTTCCGAACCCGGTCGCGTGATGAAGGTTGGTGAGATGTCGGGGTGTCCACGTTTTGATATTTTCCTATTCTCATTGATATCTATGCATCCCCCGGCCCCTGCCCGTGGATCCGTGGACTGGTGTCTGTTTTGACTCTTTATTATTCTATTTTCTTCTATTTCAGTTATATCTTGGCGTTGTATTGGCGGCAGTCGTGATAGTCACGGGCTGTTTTCAATACTTCCAGGAAGCAAAAAGTTCAAAAATCATGGAATCATTCAAGGATATGGTGCCTCATGTAAGTTTAGATTTTAAAATTTTAATATCTAGCGAGTGTCGTCTCGTGGTGTATGGGCTTTTGTGTACAAATTTTCTGATACTATTAATCAGTAGGAGGGGAGGGGTTGCGTATTTTTCCGACAATTGGGCAAGGTGACAGTTAGCTCTTAGCTCTGTATATACTGTTTAGCCTAATATTGCTCGGAATAAAGAAAGTGAAGAATTGACTGAGTTAAATCCCATAGCAAAACTATTTTCATACAGTATTTTGCTGTGGTTCATGCCTCAGTTACATTCGGCGTAGACTTTAGACCGGAGGATTGGACCGAAAGGATTGCGTTGCAAGCCTACGCTGGATTCGATTCAAGGGTGTGGGTAGCCAGATGGTTTATTTTCACATTTCAGCGAACTCTTTTTAAAGATATCTATTGTCTACACGTCTTGTACGGTCTACCTCTCTCACACTAAAAATGTTTAATTCTTGGTCTTGTGTCCTAGTCTTTTGAACTGAATGAATAGCGTTGAACCAGAATGGAACTGTATAGCCTATTTTGTGCCCTTTTATGTGCTGCAAGTTTCGGTTTATATACAGCAATCTTTGAAACATTAAATAATAATAATGCAGTACGTACACGTACGTATATTATTTGTATGGTCTTTGCCTTGTGTTCTGTGTTGTTCCAGTATGCCACAGTGGTTCGAAACGGTGAGGTGTCCACGATTCGTGCCGAGGACGTGGTTCGCGGAGACCTGGTGGAGGTGAAGGGCGGGGATCGAGTCCCCGCCGATGTCCGTGTTGTTAAAGCTCAAAGTTTCAAGGTATTTTACAACTGTAAAGTTAAAACACAGGCCCGTATTCACAACGCAGTTATCCATGCAAATGGTTTAGATACCACCAGTGCTTAGACGACCACTTTGTACTCTTTGCGCACTTGGTTCTATTGCTCAGCATGCACTTGGTTCTATTGCTCAGCATATGCACGTGCGACATAGCTGATTAATAGTTAGTTACTAATTGCGTTCATTTTTGTTAGGTTTTCCACCTTCGTATTAGGCAGACATTAAGTGTTTTTTTTATTTTTAATTGAATCTGGTTGAAAAGAATTGTTTTTGTTGTGTTGTAGGTTGATAATTCTTCACTGACTGGAGAGTCAGAGCCTCAGGTTCGCCTTCCAGAATGCACCAGTGAGAATCCACTTGAAACTAGAAATCTGGCCTTCTTTTCTACCAATGCTGTTGAAGGTATGTGCACACAGACAGCACGGATAGTAGGCTCAAAGTTGATCACCTGCGCTGCATCAGTGTACTGTGTGATGTAATCTTTGCATTCGTATAATGTATGTAATTCGGACTCTACAGGTATTTTTGTCGCCGGCCTTTAGGCCAAAACGGTCTCCTCACTCAGTGACCAAATTCTTTTCGATCATCGTTTGTTAAAGTCTGTGACCTGAAGCATGTTGTCGTGATACTGTGTTATACTGTGAATTTGTGGAGCTGGTTGGAAACCAAAGTAACCAAAGCTGTTGCACCATGGATAAAGCTCATCTTCCACACACTGCTGTACCTTGTAGAGTACTAAAACATTTTGTTCTTTTATCGAACAGTTGCGCAGCACAATTTTTCCTCAAAAATTCCAGGATAAAATTGTGAAATTATTTTTAATTAAGTCTGAGGACACTCGACCCTTTTTTCTATGCATATACGTACTCTGCTGCTATTAAAACCAACCTTCTATTTTGTGCTGTGGTTTTTTGGATGACCTTTTGAGATATGAATTTTGTTTTCTGTGTTTTTTCTGTTCTACATTTCTTCTGTTTCCTCCTTCTCAGGTACTGCACGTGGCATTGTGATCAACTGTGGCGATAGGACGGTGATGGGTCGCATTGCTCATCTGGCCTCCGGGCTGGACACTGGCGACACCCCGATTGCCAAAGAGATTGCCCATTTCATTCACATCATCACAGGGGTGGCCGTCTTTCTGGGCGTCACCTTTTTCATCATCTCCTTCATTCTGGGCTATGAGTGGCTGGATGCCGTCATCTTTCTGATTGGTATCATTGTGGCCAATGTCCCTGAGGGCCTCTTGGCTACTGTTACTGTAAGTGGAAGGAAGTGTTGCACTGTTGAATGAAATTTCAGTCTTGAAGGGTTGTGAGGGACATTTATCACCCTCTATAGGAGAGAAATGGGTTTAAGTCTTCTCCGCGTTAAGCAGAAGACGCGGGTTCGATCCCCGACAGGTGCCCGATTTTTTCGGGTGCCTGGTGCTGGCTTTTTCCTTGGCAAAAATTTCTGGGGGGGAGGCGGGGCCCCCCCCCCCCGGGGGGGGGGGGGGCGAGAAAAATTTTTCAAAAAATGCCTAAAATAGCTATTTTTGCTGCTAAGCTAAAAAATTAACTATTTTTAACTTAAATTTAAGCTTAAAATGGCTAAAAATCCGGCGAAGCCGGAAAAATTTTTCAAACTTTACCCTCAAAACCCTATTTTTCCGTGCATTTTAGAGTTCTCGGGGGGGGGGGCGAACCCAAGTCTGGGGGGGGGGAGTCCAGTGGTGGTGTACAACTTTCATTTCTTTAACTTAAGTTGGGGGGGCGAGTCCGAATGTTTTGTTAGTTTTACTGTTGCATTCTGTTGCAATTGATAAACATAGCAGTTAATGTAGACCTGCGTGGTGTAGTTAATATTGTAGTTAAGTATTGTTAACCCAGCCATCCATCTGGAATTAGTCCGTAATTAGGCACCACTATTGGGTGAAGGTAACAGGAGTCTCTGTAGGTCATACGTAAAGCCATGAAGGGCCGCCCCCCCCCTCTTCCACGGATGCAGTCGTCATCATTTGAGGTGATGCTCCTGGCGCTCTACGGCTGTGTTTCCGGGAATGCGCACCAGCACCCCTTGTCCCTGAAGCAGGGATAATTTAAGTCTCCAGGGGCCACCTTCTTTATCTGACGTAGTCTTAAACATTCTCCATCACTGGGTCAGTCATAATTTTATTTCAGGTCTGCCTCACTCTGACCGCCAAACGTATGGCCAGTAAGAATTGTCTGGTGAAGAATCTGGAGGCTGTGGAAACGCTGGGCTCCACCAGTACCATCTGCTCGGATAAGACGGGGACATTGACGCAGAATCGAATGACAGTGGCCCATATGTGGTTTGACAATGAGATTATGGAGGCGGACACTTCGGAGGATCAGACGGCAGCGGAGTATGGGAAAGAGAATGTGGGCTTCATGACCCTGGCTCGTGTGGCTGCCCTTTGTAACAGGGCTGAATTTAAGCCTGAGCAGGTGCGTATACTACAGTATGTTTTAACCATCTCATGGATATGCTAAGACCTAAACAGTGACATTTTATTGTCCAAGAATAGGGGCTGTTCGGCGAAACTGTGCCCATATTAAATCGCCCACTGCCTAGTCCTTTTCTCGCTTTGAAGCTAGCCCTCATATAATTAAGCATTTTTAAGACTAGTCCTCTCTTGTATTTACAACCTCACCACCGCCCATATTACTTTTTCATGCTCCATAGGAGCATTTTTCTTCTTGTTTAACATAAATCTGTATATATTTACTGTTGCCATATTGCGTGAATCATTCGTTGTGCTTCTAAACCAATTCTAGGATGATGTTCCAATATTGCGACGTGAATGTATCGGCGACGCCTCAGAGTCTGCCCTGCTGAAGTGTGTGGAACTGTCCCTGGGCGATGTGACCGGATGGCGTAAACGAAATAAGAAAATCTGTGAAATTCCTTTCAATTCCACCAACAAATATCAAGTACTGATCGATCTGTCTGTCTAGGCTTTTCACCTTTTTTTAGTCACGGGTTTTTCTAAGTTCGGCAGAATTTGTTCAAAACAGCTCCCTTTTAAGATTCATGATAATGTTATTCCCCCTCTAATTTAGCATTTTATTGCAAGGAAATTGGTGAGAGGTGTCCGCATGTTATACATGAATCTTAGGGCCGTTTCAAGAAAAGGGTAGAATAGAGTTAAAATTAACTCGATTCTTTTTATGAAAGAGTTAAAAGGGAGTGGAGTGGAGTTGAGCTTGAGTGGAGCTAAAACGAGTTAAAACAGCTGATTTCAACTTACTCTACTCCAGTCTGTCGTTTCTTGAAAAAGCCATTAGAAATCAGAAAATTAGTTCTTTATTGCTCCCTTTTGCTCCTGCAATAGGTTTCCATTCATGAAACGGACGATCCCAACGACCCGGCCTATCTGCTGGTGATGAAGGGAGCGCCGGAGCGAATCCTGGACCGCTGCTCCACCATCTTCATGAAGGGCGAGGAGCACCCGATGGACGCTGCCATGAAGGATGCCTTCAATGAGGCCTATCTGGAACTGGGCGGCCTGGGCGAACGCGTCCTGGGTTAGTTTTAGTCTAGAAGTAGCTAGCTTGCTTCTAAGGAAGCTATGTAAGCTGACAGTCTGAATCACAGTGTGCACTTTGATCGTTCTATTCTCACATTTTTAAAAGTTTACTTTTGAATTAAATATTGAAAAACATTAGGTTCAACTCAGAAGCAGACCTTTTGTGGCTGGATGTTCACTTGTGGTGTGGTGTTAGCTGATTGCGTGCTTCGGATGTTAATAAACTGAAAATCTAGAATTTAGGGCACACACCTGCAATTTGAGTTTGATTGTTAGGTTTGGCTTTATCCATTTTCTTTGATTGTCGTTCACTGTAGCAGCGTACTGTTTATGTTTTGTGCCGCCTCTCTTCTAGGTTTCTGTGATTTCCGTCTGCCACCGGAGAAGTATCCAGCCGGCTATCCCTTTGACAGTGACGATGTCAACTTCCCTATCGATGGTCTGCGATTTGTGGGCCTCATGTCCATGATTGATCCGCCTCGGGCCGCTGTACCGGATGCTGTGGCCAAGTGCCGTTCGGCTGGAATTAAAGTACTTAGCATATAGCTAAATTTAGATTGCTGTAAAATATTTTGGGAATGTTTTTGAATTGAATGCCTACTTGCAGGAGAGGGCAAAATTACGTATCTACCAGTGTGTAAGTGTAATGTATAACAACATGACACATCCTCTGCACGCTAAACGACCCATGCCTCTTGCAGATTGAATCCATAGTGAGTCAAAAAATTCGTAAAATGCTAGTTTCCGCTCTTCTTGCTCTAGTTTGCTACAGCTTAAGCAGAAAACAATTTTGACTTTTGTGCACAGTAAACATGCAACTATTTTTGGCAATTTTTTGTGGGGGGGTATCAATGACTATGTAGATAGCTTTAAGTGTTTTAAGCTAAAACAGTGGAAATTTCATTAAAAATCAGGCGAAACCGGAAATTTTTTAAATTAAGAGTAAACATCGTAAAATTTGGCAATTTTTTGGGTTTTATGTGAGCATTTTATGGGGAGGGGGCTCCTCGAGTGGATGAGGAGGTCGCCGAATGCCCTTCTCCCTTCTAGGGATAAGCCAGTGCAAGACCCAAGACGTTTAGTTTAATTTTTATTTTAATTCAGTTGATTTTGTTTTAGGTAATCATGGTTACAGGCGATCATCCAATCACAGCCAAGGCCATTGCTAAAAGTGTGGGCATCATTTCGGAAGGAAACGAGACTGTTGAAGACATTGCCATGCGTCTGAATATACCTGTTGCTGAAGTTAATCCAAGGTATGTGTCCGGTACATGCAGCAAGCATAGCCAGGCCAGATAAATGGTCAAGGGGCAAGCTAAAATCTTTCCGGATTTATATATTTTAGACGTTTCCCACTTTTGTTTTATCTCAATAATTACATAGTTTACAACTGTCTGTTCCCCTAAAACCTGTAGCATTGAGACAATGAATGAAGAAAATGCTCTTTTGTTAATGTTTCAGTGCAATTTAGTTTTTTCTCAGAAATATGTATGTAACTCTGCCTGCTCTTGTACCTACGCACAGCGCACACTTGTTTTGTTTGTATGAAAATGCCCTGTTCAATGTGTCGTATCGTAATCCTGTCAAAAAAGATTAACACCTTTGAGATGCTTCATTTTCGCCTATCTCAGCCTTTTTCTTTTTTCCTGTAGGGATGCGAAGGCCTGTGTGATTCACGGCTCTGAGCTGAGGGATATGGGCGCAGAGGATATTGATGATATCATTGCCAATCATTCGGAGATTGTCTTCGCCCGTACCTCACCCCAGCAGAAGCTGATCATTGTGGAGGGCTGCCAGCGGGCCGGTCAGATTGTGGCCGTTACCGGGGACGGGGTCAATGACAGCCCGGCCCTGAAGAAGGCTGATATTGGTTTGTCAACTGTTTCCTTTTTTCC
>JASAND010031365.1:0-14860 GCA_030248195.1 Trissonchulus latispiculum
AAGTAAGTAATTATGCAGAATAATTTTTAACTCTAAATTATTAGTAAGTATTTCTGGTATAATCAGCAGTTTTACAACCTTTTCTACTATCTGATAAATTACTACAAAAACCCAAAGCCACAGTAGTAAGACAATGCAATTTTTAATTGTAATATTTTTGATAATACCAAATATGACACGTTGAAATAATTAAGTCAAAATGTTTCTTTCTAGCTACACCATACATAAGTTGACTTCAAGCACAGCCTAACGTTTAAACTACGAAGTTGCCGTGGAAGGAATGAAGTATGAATAAAGACAAGGAAAAACGGAAAATTAGACGACAAAGTTGAAAACAGAAAACGAAATTCATTGAATTTGTTGGCTATTTTGTTTGTACAAATTCGGAAGTAATTACAGTGAACTTAAAATTTTCCGATAGGGTCGGCTCGGCTCGGGAGAAATTGTTGCCGGCTCGGTTCGCGAGCCGAGCCGAGCCGCGAGCCAAAATCCTCATCTCTTCTAGTCTAGCCAGGGCCGGGCACCCTCCTGGAAATTTGGTTAATGGAAAAAATTTTGAACTCTAAAAATGTACATAGGTTTAAAACTTTAATTTTTCAAAAACTTTCTAGCTTTAAGTTGAGGGTTAAAGTTTCGATAGCAGCTTTAGGTGAACATCTGAAAAGCTTCTCAACTTTATTATTAAAGATCCAAAGCTTTGATAGCGGTTTATATGTGGTGAATTGAATTAAAATAAAATTTCTCAGCTTAGCCCCTCCAGACCCATGTGACCTACCAGTGGTCCGCCCCCCCCCAAACCGAAGCCCTATCTACATACGCCGAGATTTTATTATGTATGTGTAGTTTGATCTTGTAGCTGATTATACAATAATTATATAAGTACAACTGTTTTGTTGCAGTGTTATTTTTTCCTGCCTGTTTCAGATCGGTTCCATATTACGTAATCTCTCCTTTGAAACGTTCAACTTGTCCATTATGGCCAATTCCAAATCCATGCTAATGTGAGTGAATGTTTTGATCATAGTTATTACGTATATATAATATTATATATTGTACATATATATCAGGGTAGGATGCGTTAGTTTTTGTGATGTTTTCTCATTGCAGACGAGGCTAGCTAGGTACCCATATTATGTAGTGGTTTGTTCTGATGAGTCAATGGGAACAGTAACACACTTTCCGCTGCGAACCTACAGGCAGAATAATGTAATAATGGCCTACAAATAGTTAAGGGATTATCAGCTGGGGAAAGATTATCAGCATAAATTTGGTACCATTTTTAGAAACGTCTATTCATTTATGCTGTGATTTGTTGGAATTTGATTTTTAAGTTAGGCCTTTGAATTTTTTAAAATAATTTTTGAAACTTATTGACTGTGGAATTTGACTTTTCTCGGTACTGAAAACTGGGGAGTTACTTTACAACAAATTTTTATCAAGATTTACGAAAATTCAAACTTTAAATAAAAAATTCAATTCCAACAAATCACAGTATAGTAGCCAGACGTTTCTAACTATACCAAATGTATCTGAATGAACCAAAATACAAATTTTTTGCCAAATAAGGGCATACTTCAATCAAATTTGAAACCAACTTTCCACCGTAATGAATACTTATCTATATGCATAAACTATACACCTACGTCGCAGAGTTATGTTTCAAGTGTGAAGTTGTAACACTTATGTAGTTTTCTGAATTGGTGCCCATTTTCTCATTTTTCTGATTTCCGATTTCAGTTTCCTGCTGTCTTGCATCCATTCCAAGTGGCCTAATCTTCAGGCTGTGGCTTTGGATATTCTCAGTAATATTGCGACTGCTGTAAGTATTATGCTGTGCTATTTTCTGTTTTTAAAGTAAACAATTGTATCTGCTTCTTTCTTGGCACACTATTTGGGTCGGGTGTTTTTAGGATTTTCTCCTGGGTGAGGGGCGGGGGAATATTCCCCTGTGATCGAGTTGATGGATTTTTTGATAAAAGCCATACATAAATCAATATTGCCTTCTTTGGTGTACTTTGCTTGCAGGGAGAAACACAAAAAGTTCTCAAGAACGACGGAATTTTTGTTAAAGACATTTTCTGGTAATAAATCTCCTGTGACGTTGGAAAGTGTGTGAAAAATTGCCTTTTCTAGCAAAAACATTTAGGCAACTCGGCAGGGGCGTAGGCAGGGAGAGCCAGAGGGGAATTCCCCGCCCCGAAACCAATTTGCCCCCCCCCGCATAAATTTGCCTTGTCGGGGAAAATTTTGTAAAATTTTCGCGCCGTAGGCACGAATTTTATTAACTAGCTCAGGAAAACTTATTTGCCCATCAAAATACACTGCTAAATCTTCCAAAATTTGTTCTGAAACAATGGGTTTAACCCCTGCCATATTCTAAAAAGGTCTGGCTTTTAGCTGGGGGCTGCCGCCCCCAGATCCCCGTCTATTTTAGATAAAGATCGAACATTTTGCACTTACGATATAAAAAGTTTGTAGAAATTGTTGTTCAAAAATCGTTTCAGTAAGCGAATTTAGAACAGGAGTTTAAACTAGCACAATCCTTATTTATGCGGTTTGGTAATTAGTCTTTTCAAACGTTTTCATTATGACTTTTGTTGGATGCAATTTACAAAACTTTTCCAGCTTCTGGGAGCTCTGCCCCCAGACCCCCCGAGCAGCTGCTACATTTGTATACGTATATACAACATGTATATATCTCTGAGAATTTCAGCATGTTTCAGTTGGCACGTATATAAGTGATGCGAAAAAAGCCTGAAACGAACGAATAATGATTTTGAAAAATCAGGGTAGATGTTAAAAATTTTTGGACGTGCCCCCCCCGAAATTTATACCTGGCTAGGCCACTAGCACTCGGTTTGCCAGGAGGATCCAGAGTCTCGGGAGGGGGGGGGGGTGCGCGATTTCAGTTCCCTCTTCAAAATTCCCTTACTACATAATATGTGTAGCTTTTTCAATTCTTGCATTCCTTACTTATGGGTCTAGAGCGTCCGTGCTGCAGCATCTCTGTGAGACTTTTTCCTTTTTATGTCTTTTTATTTGCATAATATTTTTAAGTTTTTTGCCAAAAGTTCCTATCACTATTCTTCCGTTGTTTGTTGTAGATGCAATTGGACGGTGAGGATTGTTGGACAACTCAGATGCTCTTCCGAACCCTGACCAGATGCCTACATTCTTCCGACAAATTTCATGCAATCAGGGGTATATATATATACATGTTTATCGTATTCGTACGTATACGTATAGGTATGTATTAATTTGTCGATTTTGTTGTGAATGTTTTTGTGTATTTAATGTTTAATTATTGACACCCTTAACAGTTAGTCAGACAGAAATTATACATACGTATATATGTTAAAATTGTTGTGTTTGGTCTGTTTAGCCCTGGAAACAATCTGTAATCTATGCAGTGTGAAGGAGAATGAACCCGTGCTGATCTCCTATCTGGAGCACTGTATCCTGCGACGTATGATGTGCCTCCTGTCAGTCAAGGACATCATGCTCTGTGTCTACCTGTTGGAGTGCCTCTATAGGATATCCGAGATGGGTCCCACCCCCGTACAGCGATTGGTTGACATTCCAAAGGCTGTTGGTATGTGCTCCAGTAGTTTTTTCCGGGGAGAAAATGGCCTTTGCCTTTTTGCAAATTTGTTTTCTGGTTGGTTTGTTTCTCTCTTCAAGCAAAAAAAAACTGGGTGTATTCATTGGGCGCGGGGGTTAGAGATGTTTATTGTGTGAAAACATTGAGAGAGATAACATTAACTACTGTCTAAAATTTCTCAGTTTCTTTTTAGCCCCCCCTCCCAATGTTTTACTCTTTTTTTTCAGACACTCTGGTGGCTTTGATCACCGTGGAAGCCGTCTCCTTCGGTCCCAACGGCCTGATGGGCATGAAAGTGGTGGAGTATAATCTGCCCACGGCCGCCACTCAGCCGCCGCCCCAACAGGTGGCAACGGCGGCTGCCCTTCTGCCCCCGCCCCAGCTGCCCCCTCCCACGACGACAACCCTCCAGCAGCGACTGGTCCCCACCCCGGGGCCCCAGGTCCCCACCTCCTCAGCCGGTTTTGCCGCCTATCCTCTGGGTGCCTCTGCTACGCCTTCCACCCTGGGGCTAGGAGGGGGGACTACGGCTCGACCCCCGGCCCATCCCTCTACAGTAGGACTTCCGGTGGGAGGTAGTAGTCAGCACTGTACCACTGCTGCAGCTGTGAGCTCTGGAGGAACGCCGGGGATTATTCGCCTGCCCCTGCCACCATCAACACCTGTGGTTGTGCCACCACCTGCAATCCCAGCTGGCGGTAGCTTGCGTCATTCAACCACGGGTCCTGCGGCAATAGGTGTGCCACAACAGGTATGTGTACAGTAACAAGAGTATGTATATACTGTATGTAGGCTTTTGATTGGTAAAAATGTGTGTTTTATGTATTGTACATGTTGAGGTTGGGTTAAGATTCCTCCAGTTGTACTCTACAGTGGTGGCGTTGTTGTTGTTGTTGTTGTTGAGGTCGGCAGAAGCATCGTGAGCCACATAAAGAGTGGCCCGCGCCAATGCCACCACACCCACAAGGTTGTCGGAAAGAATAGAGAGTGAGGGGGTCGTCTCTCCCAGGTACTTCAGTCGGGCTTGAAACAAGACGACCCCCAACACCCCCAACGTCGAGATGACCCCCAACACCCGGTCTTCGAGACCGTGGGCGGGTTGCCGTGAAAAGGGATGGATTCGCAGCCCCCATTGGAGAGGGCCCACCTGGGCGTCGCGTTGAGACTCCATCCGTGGCAGGGTTGTTGTTGTTGTTGTTGTTGTTTTTGTCGTAATGAAGGATGTAAGGTTGTCCAAAAATTGAAGATACTATACTATACTATTCTATTTAGTTAGTAGTTATCACGTAACCAAAATGTCATGATGTTTTTGTTTTGTTGTATTTTTGTATTTTTCTGGGCGATTACAGATATCTGGGCGCCTTCCAGTCCCGTCTCCGGTTGCTTCTGGTGGTGGTGTTGACCAACAGCCGATGACTCCTCCAACCACTCTGGTCACCTCTGCTTCTGCGGCTGCAGCTGCGGCTACTGTGACCGTCTGTGGTTCGACGGGGGCTCCAGGTGTGGCAGGCACAGCCCGTAGGACCTCTCAGAGCGCCACTCCACCCCCGGCACCCTCCCCCGGCCACCTGGAACCGCCGCAGCCACCGCAGTACCGGGGGCCGGCGGTCACTGTCCAACAGGATGATCAGGCTGAACAGATTGCCCTCAATTGGTTTGTAACAAACAATAATAATTGAATTAAAATTGAATTTAAAATAATTTTGTTATGGCTATGCTAGACATAATCTGTTTGAGAGGAGATTTTTTTGCATTTGTTGGACGGGTGGGGGAAGTAGGGTTTAAGGTTTTTTCCTAGGTTGGGGCTGCGAAACTGGGCCAACAAATTAGTATTTTTTGGCGTATTTGCAGGTAGAAACTCGAAAAGTTCTCACAAATACCTAGACCTAGGCTAAAAATGGCCATTTCTACGAAAATTTCTCCGGCTAGGCCGGAAAATTTTTGAAAACTTGCTTGTTTTGGCAAAAATGTGGGCCCCCAAAAAATCCAGGGGGGGGAAGCACAAATCCCGGGAGAGCATATCCGGAGTTGTTTATTTCCAAACCGGTTGATTGTGTTTCAAAAAATCGTTTACAAAATCCTCCCCATTATCATCATCTACATATGTGGGTTTTTCCCTAAGATTGCAACCCACTACAGGCATGCCTATATTATGTATATATATATATATATACGTATATATTTTAGGTTGAAGTCTCATTGTGAGGCTGTGGCCGGAGCGTCTGCATCTCGAGGCGAGCTTTATGCCCACTATGCGGCCTTTGTCCAGACCGGACCCAAGGGCTTTATTGTATCCGCCAATACATTTGCTAATCTCATTAGGTATGTATATAATGTTGTCCTCGTCTGTACAAATTTATTTGATGGACACACTAGCTGAAATTTATCAGGGTTTAAAGGGGGGGGAAGACAATGTTCCTAGTTTGTATCGTTATGTCAAACGACAAAAACGTTTTTAGACGGTAAATTTAAAGTTCTGAAGGCAGAATTTGTTGTCGAACGTTGTCATCATTCTTTCATTCCTCTCTATCTGACAAATTTACTGATTGTAGTGAAAGATAATTGTTGTGTTAGCGCTTTAAAATTTATATATTGTCTATGCAATTTTTCATTTTCCACTTTTTCTCTTTGCACTCAAGGTTTTTATCGTTTCTTTTCTGTTGGCTTTCAGACAATGCTTTCCAGCCTGTGTCTGTCACATGCCAGATCATCATCATCAGAGCCCTGGGCTGGGCAAATCCTCTCTGATGCGAATTGAGGGAATTCGATTCACTGGCGGCGCCACCGACCCGACCCCACCCTCTAGTCAACCCGTCGCCCCCACTCCTCCAGTCTCTCAGATAGCCTCTCAGCATCCAACGGTGGTGGGCCGCCTGTTGACGTCGTCCGGAGGTGCTGACTCTCCGCTTCGCCACAATAATTCCACTTCCATGGCGGCCGTGGGTCACAGCTCGGACTCCCTCAGCTGCTGTGCCTCTGACGGCCCCCCCAGTGCCCCCTCCACTCCAGACAGTCACAGTAGTTGCTGCAGTAGTGGGAGTAGTATGGCGTTTGGGGGCTGTGGTATCTCTGGACCACTCCCAGGGGGCCCATCCGCTAAATTGTCAAAAGCGGCCGCCAAAAAGGGTGGCAAACGGAAGCATGCCGCCAAAGCGGCGGTCGTTGAACCGCCAGACCACTCCCTGCTAGAAGATCCGGAGATAGAATCAGCTAAACTGATGAAAAGATCGACGGTTCTCCCTCAGTCGGGTTCCACGGCCTCCCCCCTGGGCACTGCGGCCGGTGGTGCCCTACGAAATCACCGGCCTCCTCCTTCGCTGGCCAACTGTAAGATTGAAGTCTGTACGGCTGCCCAGGAGGCTAGAACCCTGCTGGCTGATGTGGGCATCCGTCAGCCCTTTCCTGGCGGTGACACCAGGGCTCATGAAGCCAGCATTTTGCGGGTGGAAAATGTCCTGGCACAGGTGCCGCCGCCTCCCCCTCCTGTCGTCAGTGGTACTGGTACCCCCTCCACCCAGAATTCGGTGGGCACTACTACTGGTCGACGGACCACTGCTGCTGGCGCAGCGGACCTCCTGAAACAATCCAGCGATGTGGCTCTTACCAATGGTATGGTTGTGACGACTCCCTCCTCAACTGCGAATCCCTCCGGCACCATCCGACTCCCTTCGGTCACAACGGCTGTTGTCATGAACGGCGGGGACGGGGTGCCTTCGCCCCCGCCACCTCCCCCTGTCCCAGTGACCAATAGTCTACCCCTGCTCATCAACGGGGAGATTGTTCAGGGATCTTTGGTGGTCTCCGCCCCGCCAGGTGGCGACTCACCGGCGGCGACCACAGTGACCACTGTGGCCACTTTTGTGGTCAGTGCCACCACCACAGCCGGTGGTCAGCATCATCCCATCTGTGCCACCGTTTCTTCTACGAGCGGCAGTTCCCCCCACCTGCCCAACGGCCTTATCATCAGTCCCAGTCAGCTGTCCGGCACTGACCGGCTGACCATCAAACTCCACTCTCCCACCAGTGGTGGTACTGATAGTCCGCAAAAATCCTCTGCCAATGGTACGGCGCCAACGGTCACTCCTGCTGCTGGTTCCGTGGTGATGGTCAATACCCCGGCCGCTGTGGAACAGCACATGGAGTGGACCCCGTCCCCAGGGACCACAGAAAGCTCCCACGACTCTGGCGGCGCCTGTTCGTCTGCTTCGTCCTCAGCCTCTGGCGCCTCCGGTTCCGGACCACCCTCAGAGGCTGATGAGGAGAGTCGTTGCTCTTTCATGGTTCAGAGCCCACCACCCACGGACCCTGCTCCCAGCAACGCTGATCCAACAATTGGGGGTCCCGTTGGACCCCCTCCGGCCAAACGTCTGCGGCGTGGAAAACCACAGACTACCACCTCCAGCGGTCGGGGGAAGCAGCCATCCCAGCCACCTGGGGGTGGGACTGTCTTGAAGGTGGGCAAACGATCGCCCACCCCGGACTGTGATAGTATGCGACTGAATTTGACAGCCTGTCAGCAGAGCATACAACAGTTACTGCATTCGGCGGCTGTCACACAGTCGGTAAGTGTGCCTTGCTGTGCCGTGCACTCTATTATTCAGGGTATTTTTAGGGATTTTCCCGGGGAGGATTTTTGCAAAAATGAGCTAAAAATTGGTATTTTGCACGTGGAAACGAAACTCTCAAAAGGCCCGGATTTAGGCTAAAAATGGGTATTTTTACCAGAACATCTACATACGGCGAAGCCGGAAAATGTTTGTAGATTTGCCTATTTTTTCAACAATTTCAGCACCAAAAAATCACAGGGAGGGGCGATTAGGGAGTAAAAATCCTGCCCCCCTGTCAAAAATACCCTGTTATCTACACTACGTACGTAGCCATTTTTAGCGCATTTTCCTGTGTTAAAACTTTTTTGAGGGGTAGCACATTTTTCAAAAGATCATACTTGTTGTTATCAAATATCAAATATCATCAAATTGTTGATTTTCTGGCATGCTATCTTTAGCTCCAAAGAGCAGGATGCGCGCATTAAGAAGTTGTTGTAGTTGCACAATTTTGTACCAATCAGAAATTAGTATGTGTACATAACCCTATGCCTCCATGCTCTGGGTTTTCTTTAGTGGGGGGAATGGGGCCCCCTCACTTTTTGGGTTCCCCCCACTCGACCCCTTCCCCCCACTTTTTTGGGCTAACCCCCCACTCGCTATAAGGTGCCCAGAAAATGCCAAATTTTAAGGATTTTTGGTCAAATTTTTTTAAATTTTACCGGCTTTGCCGGAATTTTTTTGGTTAAAAATCGTCTATTTTGGTACTAAAACTTGCTTTTTAGCTTATTTATAGCAGTGTACGTAGAAAACGCGCAATTTTTACCGTATTTTTAGCATTTTTAGCCAATTTAGACCCCCCCAATTTTGGTTTCCCCCTCCCCCGCTCACTTTTTTGGTCTAGAGAAAACCCAGATGTTTGTACTTGAAATTTTAACTGAAAAGAGCCATTGAGAAAATTTCAAAGTTCCAGCCACCCGTTGACTTTACTTGTTAATGCATACATACATATTTTGTTTGCTTTTTTTTCAGACCACATCCATCCGTTTGGCCAACGGTTCAGCCGCAGCAGTGGCCGTGGCACCCAGTCAGGGCGGTCCGGGGTCTGCGGCGGGCGAGGGGACGACCACCCTGTCAACCACCACGACTCTAGCGGGGAGCGGCTATAGTCTACCAGTTACTGTGGTCAGCCTTAAGTCCACTTCTGGCCACGGGGGACCTGGGGGTGAAAGTGCCCTTGCGGCGACGGTGCCGCCGCCCTCTGTACAGCCTCAGGGTGGCTCCTCCCACCTGGGGGCCAGCCCTCCGACCCCCAGCCTAGCCAACGGTACGCCCGCATCTCCCAGCACGGCAACAACAGCATCTGGGACTGGGGCTGGCAGTCAAGGAACACCTGGACCCTTCCAATCGTCTTCCGTCGCACCTGCTGGGCGCCAGACCAATGGTCCCCTCCTGGAACCCCCCGCATCAGACTGTGAGGCGCCGGTCTTGACAGCTGGCGGGGGCGGGGGAAAGGGTAGAAAATTGTCGGCGGCAGGAGGGCTGGGCAAAAGGCGGACTTCACTGGCACTGTCGACCCTAGACGGTACCATAGTGGCTCCGCGAACCCCTGGAGGGACCAAAAAGACTAAGGTCAGTCCAGTGCTTTTGTCAAGATTTTAGTAGATTTATTTACATAATTCTATTGCGTATGTCTTTGTTTGTGTCGTGATGTGTAGTCAGTTTTCGGAGATGGTTGGAGTTGACTAGTGTTCAGGGTGATCGACAACCTTCGAAAATTCACATCCCCGGATTTTGGATTCATCCCCCTGGGTGTCGAAATTTTTTTGCCACAAAATGTTATATTATCAACTTTCCTGCTACGCAGGAAATTTTGATCTGACATTGTTTATTTTTAGTCAAAAAGCAGTCATCCCGTTGAGAGCGTTTTGAGTTTCGTTATGCAAAATGTTCCAAAAAAAGCTTTTTGATTATAATTTTGTAAAATATTTCTCTGCATTTTCTTTTCCACCTCGGCCGCCCTACCTTGGGAAAAAGTACCTAGAAGTACTCTGCTGTTACCGTTCCCTAGTCATTGATTTTTTGTCTCTCTCCTACCCCATCATCCATATTGTTTTGGATCCTAATCTACATATTTTCTCATCAGTGTATATCTGTACGTATTCATTCCCTACCATCCATTCTGATACTTTGATTCATCATGCTTTATGTTAATATTATTGTTTGCCTGCAAAAGGACCTGCTGCTCCTGTTTCAGACTAAAAAGTCCAAACAGCCAGACTTGCAGCTACAGCCGTCGACGTCTCAGTCAATGAATGGTGGATCCAGCCTCGTCAGCAATCTCACTGGTTCACCCGCCCTTGCTGGGGCCGCCCCGGAACAATCCCACCTGTCCTCCTGCTCCACTGGTGCCCCCCAGATGTCTGGGATTGCTGCCCCCCAAGCATCCAATGTCACCCCTCCTTCTTCTTCGTCTACTGCTATTGCTGGAAGTGGGTCTATTGGTGGTACTGTTGTGGTAAACCCTAGCGGTGCTCCCCAGACTTCGGCTCCGGCTCCAGCGGCTCCAGGCGCAGTTCAAGCGGCTCAGGTGCTGCGCGGCGGCGCGGTGGTGCAGATTCAGCCGCCCCGGCCGGATCAGATCCTGTGTCGCTGTGAATGGGCTGACTGTGGACAGTAAGTCTGTCGTTCTTTCCTCCTTTTGTTTTGTTTAGTACACTGACATCTTTTACTTATGTATGTACTTCTTTAGTATATACTTCTTTAGTCCAGGACCCGTATCCCGGTATCTCGGCATCCTTCCGCAACGTCCGCACCACAGCCTTCTTAAATTCAGAAAATGTCTTCGACAAAAAAAGTAGTGCATAAAGTGCAGTGTAAAACTGTGCAGTTTTAATCTGGTTCTTGACGAGCTTTTTGTTTAGTTGATTTGTGATAATTTTATTTCTGAGTTTTCTGTTGTATAGTTATACCAAGAGTACATAATATAAGAGTGTGCCACTAGTCACACTCTATGTTATCAGAGCAAAAACTATGCTCTGCTCGCTAACGCCCCCCCCCCAATTAGACCCATCACTTCAAAGAATTTTGTGCGCTATGCTTGTGTTCTAAAGCTCGAAGCAGGCACAGAATTCGCTAACACACTGCTTGTG
Source organism: Trissonchulus latispiculum (assembly GCA_030248195.1). Taxonomy (NCBI): domain Eukaryota; kingdom Metazoa; phylum Nematoda; class Enoplea; order Enoplida; family Ironidae; genus Trissonchulus; species Trissonchulus latispiculum. The sequence goes on from JASAND010031365.1 coordinate 11,298, forward strand.
TTTTCGAACTTAAGCACATAAACATAGAGCGAGTGAGCGTACTCCCGTTTCGACTAGGTACTGGTTTGCTTGGGGGGGGGTCCTCAGAGCATGGTTTTTGCTCTGATAACATAGAATGTGCCTAGTGGCACACTCTTATATTATGGTACTCTTGGATATACGTAGCTGCCTGCTCAGTCAGTTTAGGCATATACGTATGATTTTTGAATTGTGTTTGAATTAGGTAAGAGAACAGAGAGCTGTTTACATACTTTGCTGTTTACGATTTGTTTGCCCTGTTTTTGCTGTTGCAGAGAGTTCTGGAAACCCAGTCAAGTCTACTTTCATGTGGTGAAGGTCCATCTGTCCACGGAAGGCGTGACGCCCTGTCGTTGGACCCATTGTGACAGCACTCCACGTCTGCGCTGGTCAATGATCACTCACGTCCATGTAAGTTCCAGTTTCCTGATTTGTGTGGCTTGGAAGGAAGGAAGTAGGGGGGTGGGACCCAGGGATGGGCACCGGAAAAAACTACCGGAAAAAAACGGTTTTTTCCGTTTTTTTCCGCAGGCTTCGGAAAAATACTCGCGAGTTTTTTTTCCGATAAGTTGAAAAATTTTTGAAAAATTAGCAGTAAAATTGGAAATTTTGGGAAAATTTTTAAATTTTTCCGAAAAAATCTAGAAATTCTTTAAAATCGCCTGTATTTATAGTTTATCGCATGAAAATACGTTTAAAAGCTTAAATTTGTTAAAATTCGCTCAATTTTGGCAGTCCAGAAACAGTTTGAACCTTTGGTGATATCGGAAAAAAACGGAAAAATACTGGAAAAAACCGGAAAAAACCGGAAAAAAACTAGTTTTTTTCCGCAATAATTTTTTTCCGGAAAAAACCCAACCCTGGTGGGACCTTTAGGCCAAGGAGGACGGGGAGAGGCATTTTTAGGGGAGGGGATGGGGGATGAGTGGGCTCTCCACCAGACATCTGCAGGAAGGGGTGAACAGGATTTTTCCGGTTTTTTGCCCAAAAAACCGGGAAAATCCGGATTTGAGGAGGCTGAGGAACCCCTCGGGGGGGATGAGCTCCAGGCCGGGAACCCCCTCCCCCAACCCCCCCCCCCCTCCAAGCATATGCATGCTCTCCACATTTCGGCATGCCCCATCCACATCTGTGGTGGTTGCCCAAAATTGTCGAAACATTAAGTTTTCTAGGTCAAAATTTCAGAACGTATCTCAATTTTTAGCTAATGTATGTACTTAAGCTAATTTGAGCTTAGAAATAGCGAGTTTTTTGCATTTTACGTTAAAATGTTAGTTTTTCGCTAAACATTTAGGTACAGTTAATTCTTTGGGTTACCCCCCAGTGACTTTTCGGGGGCCCCACTTACCCCCCCCCACCCAGTAGGGGGCAGCCCCCCCTTCCAAAACCTTAAAAATACCCAATACTTTCATTTAGACTGATGTTATTTGGAATGTTTCAAAAGGAAAGAATTTCCGTTTATGAGTAACACTAAAAATGATGATAATCAATCAAGGCAAAGTTTTTGTCCGAGACAAGAGAGAGCCAATGGGGGGGCTGTGATAGGTACTCTAGAAGAATAACAACTGTACTGGTTGCTGTGCAATCACATTGTATTATACATATATTTATGATGCTCTACCAACCCAACCCAATTTTATTATTTGTTTGTTTTTTGCAGGATGTGCATTGCAACGATCGTACCCTCCGTCTGGCGGCCATCCGACGCTACGAGCTGTCCCAGTGCGGTCTGTCCAACATCGCCGTCCCCCGCTCCCCGCCGCCCCACCCCGGCTACGCTCCTGATGCCGCCCTCTCTGCCATACGACGACACGCCTCCACGCATATACAGCGGGATCTCACGGTAAGAAAGAAGATACAAGCAGTGCGTGCGCGAATTTTGTGCCTGCTTCGAGCTTTAGAACACAAACATAGCGCACAAAATTCTTTGAAGTGATGGGTCTGATTTGCGGGGGGGGGGGGTGGGCCGCTAGCGAGCAGAGCATAGTTTTTGCTCTGATAACCTAGTGGCACACTCTTATATTTTATGTACTCTTGGTATAACTTGACTTGTAGTAGAGATTCTAGTAGAGTATTCTATTATGGGCGAAACGTCGCGACCCAAAATTTAACAGCTTCCGTGGCAAGACAAGCCCAATCATCTAAACCTATAAGTGAAGTATATATCAGTTTAACCGAGAACATATTATTAGATTAGAAATATTTTTATCCTTTATCCTCTTTTCTGTCTAGGATGAAAATGAGGGTCCTGTGACTAAAAGCCTAAGACTGACCACTTGCCTGATACTTCGAAACATTGCTCGATACAGTAATGATGGTAAACGGTACGTAGACAGGCGCATCATCAGGTACATACGTCATACTCTAAACAGGTTCAGGATAAAAATGGACAAAAAATTGCTGAATTTTTATAGTATATATATAAAATTTTGACATTTTGGGATTTAGAATGATTTTTTAAAGAGTTTGAGTGGTGGTGGTGGTTTTTTGATAGTCATACAAGACGTGGCATTGTGTGAGTGTTATTGTCATCCAACTTGTGGTCTTTTTTTTGACTAATTTGGGTTAATTTTTCGATTTTTTTGTTAGTTTTTTCTTTCCTTTTGTTTCAGACAGCTACGTAGATGGGAAGCAGAGCTGGCCTATGTGGCCCTGTCTGGCTTTGAATGCTCTACGGCCCTCTCACTGTTGCTATTTGAACTCTCCTCTATAAAACTGACAATGTCCTGTGGTTGTTTTTGATTTGAAGTGTGGGTGGGGGGGGGTAGTTGCAATATCCGTATTTTTTTACTCAGGTTTGACAGTGGGAGGGCAAGGGAAAGCTTGGAGTTTCTTGTTTGCTGCTGTGAGGTTATAGTATTTGAAATTGGTACGAAATTGCACGATTGCTTTTTTGTTGCAAAAGCTGTGATTTAAATTAGTTAGTTATCCAATGGTTTTTTAGTTACAAATTTAGCATAGCAATATATACATGGGGTTTTAATCATAATGGTTCCAGTTCACTTACATACCATTTTCTGGGAATTTTGTTGCTGCTGGTGCACGCACATGTCGTGTAGACATTCACTGTAATATCCCTTTGACAGTTAATTTGTGTTTTTCTGTATTAATTTTCTCGTTTCAGTAAATGAAAATTTCTATAATTTCCAATTGTTTCCAACCCCCCTCCTTCCAACTCGCAAATTCTCTACAATGCTAATCTTTGGAGCGAGTTATGTAGCTTGATTTTTTGCATCAGACTATGGACGTACTTAACTTCTGTTTTAGCTCTGTGTTCTTTTGTTTTTGGTTCCATTTCTGTAAATACGTACGTATTTGTACATAGACCACACACATTGTTATACATTTTCTGTACTATTTGATGTTGGTTGATCTGTTTTCCTGTCTGATAGTAATTCCTTCCGTGTTTTGGCTTTTTCTGTTGTTGTCGAATGCAGTTTTGTGAATTGGTCTTCTCTGATTTGGGATGGGAAACCTTATTCATATTATTTTAATTTTTTATTATGTACATAATGTTTCAAGTTATTTTGTTTTTATTATATTAT
>JASAND010031366.1:0-16404 GCA_030248195.1 Trissonchulus latispiculum
GGTGAGGAGCACCTCTGGATAGCTAGAATGATGATACAAAAGAACTACAATAGATCTTTCATTTTCCGGAGCGGTGTGAAATGAAATGGACCGGCGATGTCTATGGCAACCCTGCTCCAGACTTCCTTAGGAGGGGACAGGTTTGTGTTGAGACATGGCGCAAGTGGACAGGACTTATCACTTGCTTGGCAGGCCGTGCAGTATCGGACAAATCTTTCGATACTTCCATTGAAGTTTGGCCACCAATAAGTTTCTATGATTTTCCGCTTCATCCTGACAATCCCTGGGTGTCCTTTATGTCCTTTATGCGCCACTGACAGGATGGTTCTGATCATCGTTTCAGGAACAATGATCCGATCATCGCATCGTGTGAGGTGTCCATCGGCATCGATGAGTTCATGCCTCAAACCATAGAACGGCAGTGCTTCAGGTAACCAACTGGACTTGTCTGGCCAGCCATTGCGGATGTAGGATACCAGGGTCTGAAGAGCTGGATCCTTGATGGTTGCTTCTTTGATGCTGTCCAATGAGATACCACTGGCCTGTAGTTGTCTGACAAGTAACGTTGGGGGGGGATGGTTTTCGACTGCTTCTGTCTTCGCTGGGAGAGGCATTTGAGACAAAGCGTCCGCATCTTGTTTAGGGAACCTTTGCGATATTTCACGCTGTAGTCAAAAGCTGCCAACCGATCGAACCCTACTCGCAGCGCCAAAATGATGTGTTGAGCTTAAGAGCTGCTTATAATACAAGACTTATGCTACAAAGTTTACTTGCAAAACTCAACAATGACTGAAATGTCCAAGCATCGACTTATATATTGTCTAAATGCTGACGTGGGCCACTCAGCTTACATTCTAGAGTAATTAGTTTTCCTGTTAGTAGCTGATTGGTCCACGTCGACTTAACTTTGTCAGGTATGTTCAGAATGTTTTATACACATGGCGTGTTCAGATCAGCAGATACATCAAATGAAGGTCAGCTACCACACAAATAGTGCTTCGCAGAACTCTGCAGTATGTACATTGCCATACCTTAATGAACGTATTATTAAATGAGAAATTGATACACCATGGTAATTAAAGAACCAGTTACTGTGTACACAAGATCTCTTGTATTATATACGTAACCTGCACTGTTATCAAAAAAATTTGCGTAACAATTAGGCAATCGGTACGTACTCACATGCGAAGCCCCCGCAATTTTTAAAGAATTTTTATTCATTATATATTTCAATGAAGTTGATTTTGTATATGAGTTATTGGCATTTTAGCGTTTCAGGCTAATCATATTCCACCATCAAAGCATAATTAGTTGCTATATTTATGAGCAAAATTTGATTCATAAACTGAAACCTGCATTATTTCTGGCTTTGGTGCAAAATTTTCCCCCGGAAATTTCACACCGGTGTAATTTTTCCGGGGGGAAAATCCACACCGGTGTAGTTTTTCCGGGGGAAAATTCTACACCGGGGGAAAAACTGCACCGTGACAGCCACCACCTTAAGGGCTAGAAGTGTAGGATCGAGTCAGGGTTAGAAGTTAGTGATGTAGATCTGATCGGCGGATCAGGTCGGATCGGATCGGTTCGGATTGACGAAATTTCGAATCGAATCGGCCAGATCGGATCGACATGATTTTCCTGGATCGCTGGTGAAGCAAAATTTTGGGATTGTCGCCAAACTTTTTGGATTTTCAGAAAAAATTTCAAAGACCTTCAGAAAACTTTCCCATCAACCAAAAATTCCCATCAGCATTTTATTTGAATGGAAATATTTGTTGAAAATGTTTCTTTCACACAAATTGATTCAGATGCTAATTTTCATTAATTTGTCTTGCAGAAAGCGCTGAAATATATTAGCAGTTTGAACTAATAGGGAACTTTTGTAATGATAAGAAACAGTTATGATGTTTGACGATGACTATGAAATATTAAAATTGCGTCTTTTGTATCATTTCAAAGGCATTTCCAAAGAATCTGAATTTAGAAAAGTTGAGTAAATTGACGTAAGCTTTATAATAATCTAAAATGAAGCGGCGACAATAAGACCAAAAGTTAGGAATGCCACGTGCAGCCTGTAACTATTTAATTATATTAATTAATTATATTTAATTATTAACAATCGTTAGTATTATTTAATTAATTATATTGTTTAAAACGTCAATCAATTCATCCTGTTTCCTTTTTTTTGAAACATCAAAATTTTGAATACTGGCCAAATTTGCTTGCGTGACGTGTGCTTTTGATATTGTGTTTTCTCATCGTGAATCTATTTTGTTTCCAGTCTCCTAAGCATAAAGCACAAAAAACACAATACACATTAATCGAAAGCACAAGGCACAAGAGACAAAGCACAAAGCACTTCATCGTGAACCGGGCTTAATTCCGAATGCCTTTTAAGGTTTACTACATAATTAATTAAAAGTAATTAATCAAAGTAAAAAAAATTAAATATAAAATTTAGTAATTTATATTTGATTGTGCTGTGGTTAAAAGTGTTTAATATGGAGCCAGCACAGGAATCATCCACTAAATTGTTTAATCGCCTAACATAAATTTTGAGTTCATTTCTACAAAGTTTATACAAGTTATTGTTTATTGATCAGTGAAGCAGTGTGTAGCGAGTGTATGCCTAATGTTTAGCTTGTATATGAAAATGCAAGACTATGTAAATTCATACCAAACATAATGCATACAGTCCAACCACTCATTAACGTAACCCTAGAGTAAGTAAACTAGTATAGACTTTAATTTTGATTTATAAATCGCCAAGGGCCCGCCCGACTTTTTGTTATTTTAAAATTTTGTGTCAAGTACATAACTTAATGAAATACGTTTGTACCTACCTATTAGTTATACTCGTGCGATAAGAATTGAAAAAGACGTTCTTCAAGCAGTTCTATATGTTCTAATATTTTCAGTTGACATTGATTGATTTGAATTTGTTCAAAACTTCAGAAAACTGGGGAATTATGATACATATGCATACTTTAACTTAAACAATTTTGAAGTTTAAAAATTTTTGCTATTTTTTTCCAATATTCTTCAGTCTAAGTGGAGTAATAACATAAATATTCCACCACACGAAATTGTCTGATTATTAATTGATTATATCCCTCCCCTCAACGCCGGTGGTAATTTTCATTTAATTTTGCTTTATGTTTCCATATCAATGTTAAAGTTGAAAGGAGTTTAAAAGCGCCGAACCACTACCCATCACTGATTTTGTGAAAATTACTTCAATCGTCACAATAAGATTGGCGTTAAAGAAAGTTTGCAAGCAAGATATCATTTTCTGCACCATATTATACCTACCCTATGCAGAGAAGTGAGCTTGAGAAACAAAAAATTTCAAAAAACGAAAATTGACATGGTATATTTTAACCAAATTCATACTTATTAATCTATCGACAAGGTCAGATTATGTAAAATTTTTGAACTCGATATCTCATCCAAACTGCAGTAGCCAAAGCCAATGCTGAAAATGAGCATGATAGGCCAACTGTTCCCACCCCCTAGTTGCGTCATTACTGTAATCAAGTAATGATATTTGAAAGTCTGGTACGTCATAGACGGTAACTTTGCACCTGTAATTTATAATTAATTGGTTGATGCAGTATTAAAGAATTGATTACAGTTTTGCTAGAAAAAGATCTAGAATGACAATGGTAGCTTTGTGCCGCAAAATGTTAGTTTCAGGTGAATGAATATATATATTATATATATATATATATATATATATATATATATATATATTTCTGCGACAATTGAACTTTCTAAGTCTAAAAATGGCCCTCTAAGCCTCCAATTGACCACTAAGCCTCCAATGTGACCATCAAAAGTGGTGTCCTGATATGACCATCGATCCGGGAATATATATATATATATATATATATATATATATATATATATATATATATATATATATATATATATATATATATATATATATATATATATATATATATATATATATATATATATATATATATATATATATATATATATATATATATATATATATATATATATATATATATATATATATATATATATATATATATATATATATATATATATATATATATATATATATATATATATATATATATATATATATATATATATATATATATATATATATATATATATATATATATATATATATATATATATATATATATATATATACATATACATACATATATATATATATATATACATATACATATATATATATATATATATATACACATACACAGAGAGAGAGGGGGGGGGGGGGGGGGGGGGGGGGGGGGGGGGGGGGGGGGGGGGGGGGAGATATATATATATATATATATATATATATATATATATATATATATATATATATATATATATATATATATATATATATATATATATATATATATATATATATATATATATATATATATATATATATATATATATATATATATATATATATATATATATATATATATATATATATATATATATATATATATTATATATATATATATATATATATATATATATATATTATATATATATATATATATATATATATATATATATATATATATATATATATATATATATATATATATATATATATATGGGGGAAAAGTGATATAATATAATATATATATATATATATATATATATATATATATATATATATATATATATATATATATATATATATATATATATATATATATATATATATATATATATATATATATATATATATATATATATATATATATATATATATATATATATATATATATATATATATATAAACTGCATCCAAGTCACGGGGATGTGCATGGGTGAACTGTAGGTAGCACGGGGATATGGGGGTACAAGCCCACTCCCGCTCATACAAGAACTGTTGTTGTCGGGGACAAAGAGGGAAAAGGCAAAATTAGGAAGATGTGGCATAAGGTTAAGCAAAAAGGGACGGAAACAGCTTTTTTGCAATGGAATTTTAAGAATTTCCGGCTTAGCCTTTTTTACTTGAGTATTTATTTTAGATAAAATTATTTAAAGTACCATTCAAATACCAGTCAAATACCAGAAAAAGTAAGCTTACAATACACTTAGAAAGATATGAAGAATAGATAGAATAAACTTAAAGAAACAAAGATAAACTTAAAATTTTATTCTATTGAAAGTTTGAGAGTTTTGAAGAAATCGCAAAATTAAACAGTTTTCGTTTATTAGCAAATTAGTTTATTAGCAAATTTCGTTTATTAGCAAATTAGTTTTTTTATTTACTTATTCATTAGTAATTCTCGTAATTTATATTTACGGCACAGGCCCCTTCAAAATTTTCTCGTCACAAGCCCTCCTGAGGATCCGATTGACCCAATTTTATAACTATGAATGATAGAAATTATCCTTCCTTAATTGAACTCTTTCCTGTAAATTTCGTAATTTCCGCAAACTTTCGTAATTTTTTATAAGCAAAATATGCTTTGATTAGCATCTGAAAGATTTTGTAGACAAAACCTACAATTTCAGATTGAAGCTATTTGTCAAAAATATGGTGCTTTTTACCGTTAGCATTGGTTCAGAAGTTTTGAAAACCAATAGAAAACATTATTTGTTACCACTTCACTGCTGTAGGATTCAAAAATCTTCAAAAATCTTTAATGCATTGTTTATCCTGCTCCCTCTCTTTCCTTCTCATTTCCAACTGTGTCTAAACAGCATAGGTTTAACAAACAGAACAATTAAAGTGTGGCGAAGTGTACCACTACCCAAAATTTAATCATTGTTAAATCCGTGACTGGTGTCACACACCACGGTGAATAATATATCACCAATATACCAATATACCAAAGAAAATTCAAATCGACAGAATCATACAAAGACCAGTTAAGGTCTTACTATCAGCTCTTGCTATCAGCAACATATGTTAGCAAAAAGTAGGGGTCTCCAAGACGTAAACAGTGGTGGGTAAAATAGAAATTTTCGACTTTCTAAGATTAAGATTTTTCAACTACAGATTTTGTAAGTGCAACTTCTACACATTTCGGTTATCGAGATTTTTGTTTTTGTTTTTTATTTTTGTTAAGTGTTTAGTTCCGCACGAAAATAGACTAAAGTTTAAAGCATTTCGAGAAACAGAACTTGAAGTTATTCAAGGAATGGTGAAAGTTAACGGTCGATCGACGACAATCAGAGTCGAATACCTAATTCATCGAATTGAAACCAAGCTAATGCTTCTCACGTTACCCAATTTATTGTTAAGTTTATTTTAAATATTTTAAACCTACAAAGTTGAGGTTAGTAGTACATAGTTGAAGGTAGTGCCAGAGCATATAAAAAGCCCAACTTATTTTAGACGCCAAAAATGTCCAAAAAGATCAAAGAACACCCACAGTATTGCAGTACAAGGATTTTTAATTTTTCCAAGCTTGAACCTGAATTTTCAAAAATACCGGGTCAGGGGTCGACCGGGTAACCGGGTCACCGGGTCAGTAAATAGTGATCCGGTTTCATCTCTGGTTCACTGGCCATTGGAAGAGTTTTAGTAAAAGCAGTAATCCTAGGCTGTTTAAAGAAATACTTTTACTAGGAAATACCGTCTTTACTGTAGTCACCCAGTTGTACATTATTTACTAAATGCTCTCACTGTGACATACACAACCTCAAAAATAAAATCTTTTAATTACCGTGCCGTCCGTTGTCATTTTGAAACAACAATAATAATCAAAATCTGCAAAAGACTGAAACCTTCAATGCCTCAGCAAAGTTTCAAGTCAAGCCAATTTCGCAGAAAGAATTACACTTTGTTGCATAGAAGCTATATCGAAACAGGGAGGTTTTCAGCCAACTGCGCTTCGATTAGCAATAAACCTGCAACTGCCACTGCAAGCAGCCAGGCAGCGATGCTAACTGGCTTTAAGTCTATATTTAAGTTTTGGAGCTTCAAAGAAATTCGCTTCCGTCCTTATTGTTAGCACTATTTTCAGAAGTCGGCCTCGTAGTGACAAAAACTTCAAAACATTTTAAGTTGAGACGTGCCATTACATACTTGAGTGTGTTACTCTCTAATTGATGTGGATACTTTGAAAAGTGAAAAATTTAAGACTGAGGGTAAAAATGAACACATTTACCAGTTGCTATTCAAAAATAATTTTAGACTCACGAAATTGAAACGAAATTAATGTCATTCCGAGTTTTCGTTGTTGTTGCAAGCATGTAGTAATTAAAGTCTAACCAAAATTCTTGGAACCGAACTGTGAGCGCTTGTCCTGAGTTAACCTTTGAAGTTAGTCTATATGACGTATATATTTTCAGAAATCTCAGAAGGTGGAGAATCCGGTAACACCATCATATCCGGTCTATATCCGGTTACCGGATGCCAAATCGATAAAAACGCTTCAGATTCGGAAAGAGAATGTTAATTCATACTATAGCATAGTGGTCCTTGGCCCAAGACATCTCCGAAAATCCGGTCACGTCCGGTCCATGTCCGGTAACCGGATGTCTAGGTCACAAAAACTGTACAGCAAGATGCGTAGGTCGTACAGTTTAGCCGATTGAATTATTGGATTCAGCGGGTAAAAATTAGTCTATATACGAAGATTTGTCAAATTTGGATCGAAATTGCGTGATTTATGGTCGTATCCGGTGCGAAAAAACCGGAAACATCGGGTTTTCCGGTCTGGTGCTCGGAATCGCGGATAGAAAAATGCTAGTTTTTGGCACAGTGAATATTTGACAGGCTACTTTTATTTTACCGGTGTCAAAGTAATCGAATATTCGGTCGATTTTGGGCTCTGAGCTTTGAAATTTGAGATTTCATGGGCTATTATCTCAGTATCCGGTTGGTCCGGAAGTAAAATTATTTCACTAAAATGGTATTTCGTCTATCCCTAACAAGCCACAACCTCAATTTACTTCATATATGCTGTAATTTTTGAATAATAGCGCTTTAAAAATGGTTCAAAAATAACTTATATGGCATGCGACAAAGCTAAGCGTATAGGATCAAATCTCATGTTCGGTTTAACAATTAGACAAAGCAAGCAAAATTAGCCCATTTTTAAAATACTATCATTCAAAAATCACAGCAGATATGAAGTAAATTGAGGTTGTGGCTTGTTAGGGATAGACAAAATATCATTTTAGTGAAATAATTCGACTTCCGGACCAACCGGATACTTGGATAATAGCCCATGAAATCTCAAATTTCAAAGCTCAGAACCGGAACTCGACCGGATATTCGACATTATTCGATATTACTTTGACACCGGTAAAATAAAAGTAGCCTCCCAAATATTCATTGCGCCAAAAACTAACATTTTTTATCCGCGATAAAACTTTTTTCACTCCTTATACGAACATAAATCACGCAATTTTGGTCCAAATTAGACAAAACTTCGTATATAGACTAATTTCGACCCGCTGAATTAAAAAATTCAATCGGCGAAACTGTACGACCTACCCATCTTGCTGTACAGTTTTTGTGACCTAGACATCCCGTTACCGGACATGAACCGCGTGTGACCAAATTTTCGGAGATGTCTTGGGCCAAGGACCACTATGCTAGAGTATGAATTATTTACACATTCTCTTTCCGAATCTTAAGCGTTTTCATCGATTTGGCATCCGGTAACCGGATATAGACAGGATATGATGGTATTACCGGATTCTCCTCCTCCTGAGGTTTCTAAAAATATATACTTTATATAGACTAACTTCAAAGGTTGTTCAAGACAAGATCTCACAGTTCGGTTCCAAGAATTTTTGGTCAGACTTTAGTAATGCAACGGAAAAATGCACCTGGAATTACTATAAAGAATCGAACAACTCTGTCTTTCTCTCTTTTTATCTCTCTGGTGAAATAGCAACCTCTCTTGACGCTTATGTTGATCGGTCTACCCATTTAGCTCGTGCAAACCAACGACCAAAGTATACATTGTGAAATAAGTTTTTAAAATGGGATTTAACTTTTCATAAACACGCGACATTGTCGTAAAACACACGACTCTATCGTTGTGCCTTGCTGATATCAAGCTTCAGGTGTGAATTATTTTCTACAAAAGCTGCGTTTTTATGCTAACGTATGATTGGCTACATACCTTGTGCTTGTTCCAGTAATGACAGTTTGAATCTAATGAAAGCTGAGTTGTGAATTGAACATAGTCAAATGCAGATTCTTCTAACGCGTTGATAAATTTTCGACAAACTATGAAAAGCAGAGTGCATAGTATTGAGATAAAGCAGTGCACCAGAATTACGTAGTAAATGAAGTGTAGTTCTTGGACAATGCTTCTTTTACAAAGCGGCATTTGCGATTCGAACCTATTCAAAAGTATTGGATCGGATTTCTATGTTTTAGACTCTTTTAGACATTTGATTGGTACCTACCTGCTTTCAACATTTGCCAGTGATGTCCGTGGAAGCCCCCACATTGAAGCCGTACGCAGCAAATTTAAAAACCTTTGAAATTTGAAAAATTCTGAAAACCTTTATCAATGGCTATTATTGTTTATCCTCCTACAGCTAATTTAATTAGGAGTAAACAAGACCAATTAAAACTGTGTCACTGCATGTTTGCCTAAATCTCCGCGGTTTCGTCAAAGTTCGATTTTTCTCGAGCTCAGAAATCGCATTTGATTTTTCGTGACCTTTGCATTAATTTATAATAAAGACATTAAAGCGACAGAACTGAGAAAATCCCAAAGTTTGTGAACTTTGAGCGTGGTTAGGAATATTTTAACCCATTTATTCAAGGGGGGCCTTGACGACATTTTTGTAATAAATATATGTGTACGTATTTGTTAACATGTTAATGATTCCAAAGTTAAATTTTGCCATTTACAAGGGTTTTAAAAACTAGTTCTCTTATCCAGATTTTTTCTCTTGAAGATTTTCTTTTCGGCATTTTTTCTGGTTAATCACATTTGAGAACCTGAAAAATTATTTCCAACAAATATTCCAAATACTTTTTCACAATAGAGTGAATTTGGATAGCTATCGAGTTCATCGGAATCTAGTTATGCTAAAGCGACTTTATTAAAAATTTTAATAATATGCAAAGTTTAATTTAAAATTCCACAAGGTTTATTACATGGCGGACTGTAGGAACAACAGCAACCGATCTGCAATACTGCAGCGCTTGTCTACTGCCTGTGCGTATGCGTGCGTTCTCGCAAGATTCCAAAGTTGTCAAAAGTGATGAATTTTTCTTAGTTTCAACGATTTGCACAACAGACATTGCTTCTACTGTAAAATTGGCCCAGTTTTATAGAACTCGTTAATACTGTATTGCAGGAAATCGCGCCGAATTCTGGAATTCAGATCGTTCAAAGTCCGACATCATACCAGAAATAGCCTTTTTGATCATAACCATCTGTTTAATTTAATTATATATCTTCTGTATTAATTCTGATTTAGTGTTTATTTATTATGAGTGACATTTTCAACAACAATTAGCGCTGATCTCTGGAATCTCTGTTACGTCATTTTTGGTAAGTTGTTCTAAATAACTAAATAACAGGTCTGTGAATTATTCAGCCATTTTTCCAAAAGACTCCGCTTATTTGGCGTTTCAGTTGTCAATGCATGTGATCAAGAGTGCATAATTGCACTATTATATATTAAAAAGAAGAGTAAGCCACTGGAGGGCTTCTCTTCTTGGCATTGCGAAAAGGTGCTCCGCCCACAATACCCGTGTGGGAGGGGGGGGGTTGACCAAATTGACAGCGCATACCCCTCTGTTTGGTGGGGGCAGCCAAAAAGAGGTCTTCGTTTGGTGGGGGGGGGGGGTAGCCAACAGCCAATCAGATTGTAGAAATCCCTCCTCCGTTTGGGGTGGGGGGTTTGCAAAGGATTACGGTACTTACAACTTATTTTCAAAAAGGCTCCCCCCGTTTGGGGGGGGGTCGCAAAAAGTGGTCCCCGTTTGGGGGGGGGGGGGTTGCCCACAGACAATCAGAACGATCCAGACTTAGCCTGCTTGAGCACCCCCCCCCACCCAGACGGGGACCCCTTTTAGCTAACCTCCCCCAAACGGGAACCACTTTTGGCTACCCACCCCCACCAAACGGAGGAGGGTGTACCTGTCGACACCACCCAAACTTATTCGCGTATTGTGGTCGGAGTACCCTTACGCAATGCCAAGAAGAGGAGTCCTCCAGTGGCTTACTGTTCTTCTATAATATAAGGAATTATGTAATTATGGACTCTTGATTGACTGATGTTTAATGGTGACAGTGAATTCGCGCAACTGCAAAACTTTTTATTTGGGCTTTTGGCTTCTGAAAACTTTGTAGGGAGAAACTGACTTAATGACTCTTTTTACAGTTTATTAGTCTTCAAGTGGCACACAACTGGGCAAATTGAAGACAAATTGACTACAGAACGAAAAAAAGAGAGGTCAGTTCTTAATGAGCTTTGCATTTCTCGATTTTACATTAGGAGTTTAGTAAACTAACAAACTGAAAACAGTAAGAATCTTCAACTGGAATTCAGCTTAAAAATTAATTTTCATGATCACAGTTGTATTGAAATTAAATTTAAACTGACTAAACTTAAAATCAAATCAAATAGTTATGGATATCGGAAACGGTTAGAACCAACATTGCGGCGAAATTATACTTTAGTATTTCCACACTTACGTTGATAAAGTCTGCCGTGAAAACCTTGCCGTAAAAACTGATTTCAGGTTGGCTTTTAAATTTAATTTCAATTCAACTTTAAACATGAAATTTGATTTCTAACCTCAATTCCATGAAAGCAGTTGCGGATTATACCGTCTTTGGTTTAAAATCCTAAAACTAAACTCCTAATGTTAAAGATATAAATTTATGGGGAGAGAAATTCAAAGCTCATTAATGTAAAGATTTGCCCAGGGACCGGATAAATGGCGACCAAAACCCTGTACTGGGGTGCTGTGCGCTTAAGGCTGGATACGCAACCTGGACTGGAGATAGTTCCAGGCCGGCCCAAGACAAGCCTCGCCAACGAGATTCGACCTAACGTGGCCCTAACTCAAGATTGACTGCCAGATTTAAATTTAGAAAAGTTACCTACCGAACTAACTAAAAACTAAGCCCTAACTAAATAATAGACTAGGCCAAGTGGCCATGTATAAAGTTTATTGAAAACGTAATTTAAAAGATATAAGTGCAGAAGAAGGAAATTTAGTAAATAAGTAGAATTTTAAATATGGATCGAATAAATTTAGGCTCCCTCCCTTACCGAATTTCGGGTATCCCCCACCCAGCCTATCCCCAGACTGGGAGGCTTCTATTTTTCCTCCCCGAAGTTCGAAGCTCTAGGGGACTCAAAGCATAAAGAGAGACTTACCAATCTCAACCTGGCACTGGAGACTGCAGTAAAGTAGGCCTGAAAAATCCAACTACCTCTAACAGTGAGAAGTGTTCCCCTTTTAAAGCCCCAATTTTGGAATATGCAAATTAGATTATGCAAATTAGGTAGAAATTTCCAGACGAAAAGCGTAGACAAGGAAGTAATGCATAACACGTGAATTTGAGAGAAATTGGAAATAAAATTATACAAATTAGGTAACACATGAAATTTGTCAGTAGGGCATCCCCGCCCTACTGTACATTAAGAAGTGACCTCTCTCCTTTTCGTTCTGTAGTCAGTGTTCAACTTGCCCAGGGTGCCACTTGAATACTAATCAACTGTAGTCATTAAGATAGTTCCTGCCCCCAAAATTTACACGGTCCGTTAAAGCCGGGCTTTTTATATGCTCTGGCACTACCTTCAACTATGTACTACTAACCTCAACTTTGTAGGTTTAAAATATTTAAAATAAACTTAACAATAAATTGGGTAACGTGAGAAGCATTAGCTTGGTTTCAATTCGATGAATTAGGTATTCGACTCTGATTGTCGTCGATCGACCGTTAACTTTCACCATTCCTTGAATAACTTCAAGTTCTGTTTCTCGAAATGCTTTAAACTTTAGTCTATTTTCGTGCGGAACTAAACACTTAACAAAAATAAAAAACAAAAACAAAAATCTCGATAACCGAAATGTGTAGAAGTTGCACTTACAAAATCTGTAGTTGAAAAATCTTAATCTTAGAAAGTCGAAAATTTCTATTTTACCCACCACTGTTTACGTCTTGGAGACCCCTACTTTTTGCTAACATATGTTGCTGATAGTAAGACCTGAACTGGTCTTTGTATGATTCTGTCGATTTGAATTTTCTTTGGTATATTGGTATATAGTGATATATTATTCACCGTGGTGTGTGACACCAGTCACGGATTTAACAATGAATAAACTTTGGGTAGTGGTACACTTCGCCACAGTTTAATTGCTCTGTTTGTTAAACCTATGCTGTTTAAACACAATTGGAAATGAGAAGGAAAGAGAGGGAGCAGGATAAACAATGTATTAAAGATTTTTGAAGATTTTTGAATCCTACAGCAGTGAAGTGGTAACAAATAATGTTTTCTATTGTTTTGCAAAACTTCTGAACCAATGCTAACGGTAAAAAGCACCATATTTTTGACAAATAGCTTCAATTTGAAATTGTAGGTTTTGTCTGCAAAATCTTTCAGATTCTTTAAATCAAAGCATATTTTGCTTATAAAACATTACGAAAGTTTGCGGAAATTACGAAATTTACAGGAAAGAGTTCAATTAAGGAAGGATAATTCTATCATTCATAGTTATAAAATTGGGTCAATCGGATCCTCAGGAGGGCTTGTGACGAGAAAATTTTGAAGGGGCCTGTGCCGTAGATATAAATTACGAGAATTACTAACGAATAAGTAAATAAATAAACTAATTTGCTAATAAACGAAACCTGTGTTTAATTATGCGATTTCTTCAAAACTCTCAAACTTTCAATAGAATAAAATTTTAAGTTTAGCTTTGTTTCTTTAAGTTTATTCTATCTATTCTTCATATCTTTCTAAGTGTATTGTAAGCTTACTTTTTCTGGTATTTGACTGGTATTTGAATGGTACTTTAAATAATTTTATCTAAAATAAATACTCAAGTAAAAAAGGCTAAGCCGGAAATTCTTAAAATTCCATTGCAAAAAAGCTGTTTCCGTCCCTTTTTGCTTAACCTTTTGCCATATCTTCCTAATTTTGCCTTTTCCCTCTTTGTCCCCGACAATAACAGTTCTTGTATGAGCGGGAGTGGGCTTGTACCCCCATATCTCCGTGCTACCTACATCCACCCATGCACATCCCCGTGACTTGGATGCAGTTTATATATATATATATATATATATATATATATAATATATATATATTCCCGGATCGATGGTCATATCAGGGCACCACTTTTGAGGGTCACATGGAGGCTTAGTGGTCAATTGGAGGTTTAGTGGGCCATTTTTAGACTTAGAAAGGTCAATTGTCGCAGAAATATATATATATATATATATATATATATATATATATATCATATATATATATTCATTCACCTGAAACTAACATTTTGCGGCACAAAGCTACCATTGTCATTCTAGATCTTTTTCTAGCAAAACTGTAATCAATTCTTTAATACTGCATCAACCAATTAATTATAAATTACAGGTGCAAAGTTACCGTCTATGACGTACCAGACTTTCAAATATCATTACTTGATTACAGTAATGACGCAGCTAGGGGGTGGGAACAGTTGGCCTATCATGCTCATTTTCAGCATTGGCTTTGGCTACTGCAGTTTGGATGAGATATCGAGTTCAAAAATTTTGCATAATCTGACCTTGTCGATAGATTAATAAGTATGAATTTGGTTAAAATATACCATGTCAATTTTCGTTTTTTGAAATTTTTTGTTTCTCAAGCTCACTTCTCTGCATAGGGTAGGTATAATATGTTGCAGAAAATGATATCTTGCTTGCAAACTTTCTTTAACGCCAATCTTATTGTGACGATTGAAGTAATTTTCACAAAATCAGTGATGGGTAGTGGTTCGGCGCGCTTTTAAACTCCTTTCAACCTTAACATTGATATGGAAACATAAAGCAAAATTAAATGAAAATTACCACCGGCGTTGAGGGGGAGGGATATAATCAATTAATAATCAGACAATTTCGGTGGTGGAATATTTATGTTATTACTCCACTTAGACTGAAGAATATTGGAAAAAAATAGCAAAGATTTTTTAAACTTCAAAATTGTTTAAGTTAAAGTATGCATCATGTATCATAATTCCCCAGTTTTCTGAAGTTTTGAACAAATTCAAATCAATCAATGTCAACTGAAAATATTAGAACATATAGAACTGCTTGAAGAACGTCTTTTTTCAATTTTAGATATTGTTGGAATCGCACGAGTATAACTAATAGGTAGGTACAAACGTATTTCATTAAGTTATGTACTTGACACAAAATTTTAAAATAACAAAAAAGTCGGGCGGCCCTTGGCGATTTATAAATCAAAATTTAAGTCTATACTAGTTTACTTACTCTAGGTTACGTTAATGAGTGGTTGGACTGTATGCATTATGTTTGGTATGAATTTACATAGTCTTGCATTTTCATATACAAGCTAAACATTAGGCATACACTCGCTACACACTGCTTCACTGCTCAATAAACAATAACTTGTATAAACTTGTAGAAATGAACTCAAAATTTATGTTAGGCGATTGCACTTTTTAGTGGATGATTCCTGTTCTAGCTCCATATTAAACACTTTTAACTACAGCACAATCAAATATAAATTACTAAATTTTATATTTAATTTTTTTTACTTTGATTAATTACTTTTAATTAATTATGTAGTAAACCTTAAAAGGCATTCGGAATTAAGCCCGTTCACGATGAAGTGCTTTGCGCTTGTCTCTTGTGCCTATGCTTTCGATTAATGTGTATTGTGTTTTTTGTGCTTTATGCTTAGGAGACTGGAAACAAAATAGATTCACGATGAGAAAACACAATATCAAAAGCACACGTCACGCAAGCAAATTTGGCCAGTATTCAAAACTCTTGATGTTTCAAAAAAAGGAAACAGGATGAATTGATTGACGTTTTAAACAATATAATTAATTAAATAATACTAACGATTGTTAATAATAATTAAATATAATAAATTAATATAATTAAATAGTTACAGGCTGCACGTGGCATTCCTAACTTTTGGTATTATTGTCGCCGCTTCATTTTAGATTATTATAAAGCTTACGTCGATTTACTCAACTTTTCTGAATTCAGATTCTTTGGAAATGCCTTTGAAATGATACAAAAGACGCAATTTAAATATTTCATAGTCATCGTCAAACATCATAACTGTCTTATCATTACAAAAGTTCCCTATTAGTTCAAACTGCTAATATGTTTCAGCGCTTTTCTGCAAGACAAATTAATGAAAATTAGCATCTGAATCAATTTGTGTGAAAGAAACATTTTCAACAAATATTTCCATTCAAATAAAATGCTG
>JASAND010031367.1:0-15983 GCA_030248195.1 Trissonchulus latispiculum
TTAATCTGCGTTGCAAAACATTCATGCGGCTTCTAGTGTACAGGGAAGGCAAAATTTCGCGAAATTGCACAGCAGGGAATTATGTCTGCATTGTTTATATTTTTGTTTGTGAATGTGTGAATTTATGTACTAAAATAATAACCTAGGTAAAATAATATTAGTCTGCGAAGTAATTAACCAAAAATGCGCATTGGTAGTGAACGTGAAATTTCGATAACAAGCTTTCGTACACATCAGTTTCTTTTACAGCTGAACACTACCTAAGTACAACGTGATCGTGGCAGATCAGGTCAGCACAAATTGCTACAAAATGATCTCTTGGTTACCCCTACCAAATTGAAGTTTTTAATTCTTTTAAAATGCCTGCTTTCATCAGCTTTCATTATGGACCCTTGCAAAATTCTAAAGTTGTTGGGCAAAAAATCAAAACTTTATTGCAATATTATATCATTATGTTTTGGAAGTTGTCAAAAGTTAAAATTATAAGAAAAACAATGCTCGTCCTAGAAGTCTGGCAGATGAGGTTACCCATGTGCGCAGGATGGGATGGCGGACGTTGTTGGCGACCAAATACACTATAAATTTGTAAAAATTCGGTAAATAGCAGTCGGTAACAATTGGTCCGAATCCAGCAAAACTTTTCGAAGAGTTCAGGTTTGAAGCTCCTCAATCATGTTATTTTTTATTAGTTTTCAAATAGCTAGTTATTTATTTCGGTTTATTCATAATAAATTTATTCATATCATAATAATCATTTTTTAATAATTTTATTCAATAATTCACCTATGATAAAGATAAGTCTTTATTTCATCAAGAAAATCATATAGTTCATCCTTTTCTGAAATTTTCAAAAGTTAAGAAGAAAATTGTAAAACTGTATATTGAAATATATAATCCACTCAAAACTTGAACATGCTATAAACAGTGTGAAACGTTAAATGCCTAAGGGGAAAGGATTACGTTGACGCCGCCCATGCTGAAGTTGAAGCCTCTCTTACACGTAATAAATTTTATACATAGCGGGCTTATGTACAATGGGGAAAAATCTACTGTAAGTTAATAGTTAATACACGTCTCTTTAAAAGTAGCAAAGGACTTCAACATTAATCTCGGCAGGAATGGAAACGGGTGATAATACCAGTTATGGGTCGTTTGGGTCGCCATTTTTGCTTTGGTCATTTCGTCTTGGGTCACCAATTTAGTAAAACTGCCGGTCGGTCTTCTATCAAAACGTCTAAAGTCAAAACGTCTAACGTTCATAACCGTCTTGTAACTACGAAACGTCTCATTTGTTAAAGTCTACCGACGAAACGTCTAATTTTTCTAAAATTGTGTCACACGTTCAAAACGTCTAAACATTCCCAACTTTTGGTAATTATTTTTACTTACATACTTTGTAGCTGGGTCTAACAAGTCAGTTTTCCTAAAGGTCGCTTTTGGCATGGGTGGCACGGTTTTGCCAAATCTGGAATTTGAAGTTCTGATATTGTCTCTCAACATATTTTTTTCTGTATCATGCTTCAGCATTGATCAGTCATTGACTGTATATTCTCGAATATTTCTGAATAATTGATTATTGACCGTAACTAATAAAGATGGTGCAACAGATTTCACTGATTGCTGATTACTTATCAATTTTAAGCATATGCTTTAAAATTTCTAGAATTGAAAAAAAGGCAATGTAAATCGTAAATCCTTTATAAATGTGTCAAGTCATTGCTTTTTACACAGCCTGATTCTTTTCAGAAGTATTTGAAAATCAAACACAATTGAAAGTTTGAAACAATAAACTAGACGAAGAGCTTAATTTAATGTGATTTTTAAATACATTTTCTTCAAAATAACATTAAACCTGATTCTGATTCGCTTTCTCTTAAAAATGATTTTTGACGTTTTGAACGTGTGACACAATTTCAGAAAAATTAGACGTTTTGTCAGTAGACGTTTCGTCGTTAGACGTTTCGTCGGTAGACGTTATGAACGTTAGACGTTTTGACTTTAGACGTTTTGATCGGACACCGTTTGGGTCAATGTGGGTCTGGGTCAATGCTTCCTGGGTCACTTTGGGTCTGGGTCAGCAATTATTATTGGGTCGTTTTAGGTCAGGGTGACAGGCGTTTTATCAAATTTCAAATTTGAAGATCTGGCATTGTTCCAATTACGTAAAGCTGTCGCTGCTAAAACATTTTGCCGCCTTCGAATTTTAAATTGAATTTGGTATTGTTTCTTTGAAATCAATAGAGTTATACTGTGACTTGTCCGGCCATTATGTTTGCGTCTGTTCACGTTGTGAAGTTGCAAGAAAAAAGAAAAAAAAAAAAGAAAAGAAAATTTAAAGAAAATTTTTCCCCTAAAATAACGGCGTGGCTGTATGTAGCACCGGCAGGAAAGATACAAATTATTCTTGAGATGCTAAGCCTAAGCAAGTTTAAACATTAATTCTGTCAAACGGTCAATGTTTCTCTTTACTATTGACTAAATTCGTAGGTCACTTGTCTAATTTTCGCTATCAACCATATTGTGGTTAAATATCAGCTCAGTTGCGGGTGATATTTGAATTGGGTAGGTTGCCTTGTGAATTCGGGGGCAGTCTATTTTGGAATTGAGGAATTATAATTATTGGTGCTTAGTGTAAGTTGGTTGAGTTGTGGCAAACGTTGAATGTTCTATTTTGTATTTTGATTAACTTGTCAGTTGTCTGAGTTTGCGAAGAAATTCCAATAAATTGTTGTAACTGTTTCCCGGCGTTGAAGTTGGTCAGGTTCGTCTATTCTCTCCGATAACGCACACCACCGGTATTCACTTGTAATCTTAAGATCTTAAATAGAAATAAAGTAGTCAACTCAGTTTTACTATCTTTAGTAGACTTAAACTTCACACCATGATAGATAGTGTAGGTTCACCTTTTCGTTACTAAAGAGCCGATAAGTAGCATTATCACCAAAACTGTGAACTTGGTGGCTTGGCTCAAAAACATTACAAAAGGAACAAAATTATTACGTAACAAACAGTTTCTTTAATTGTTATATAAACTATGATTAAATTTTTTTAAGAGATTCCATTACTTACACGTAGAGACCCTTAAACAGGCTGCTAGGATTCCAACTATTGATCTCTTATCTTTATTCTCAACAAAGTTGGTCAACTTCACAAAAGCTTATTGCAAGATATCAACAGAACTTTAGAGCATGATTTATAAATCGCTGGAATGCTCGAGATGTGATCTATTTAATAGTGTAAAGGAGTTTGGCTGTACCTTGTTGCTATAAAAAGTTAAGCTTAAAAGACAACCAAAATTACAGGTTTTTGCAATTTTTGGTAGTCTTTTAAGTTTAGCTTTTCATAGCAGCAAGGTACAGCAAACTCCTTTACACTATTAAATAGAGCACATCTCGAGCATTCAAACGATGTATATATAAATCATGCTCTAAAGTTCTGTTGATCCCTTGCAATAAACCTTTGAAGTTGACCAACTTTTGTTGGGGGGGATAAAGTTAAAGAGATCCCAATTATTTGATGTGTGTAGGTAGACTGTTAAACGGACTGATAGAATTCCTTTTGTTTGACGTGTTGACTGATAAATGGACTGATAGAATTGCTTTTGTTTGGTGTGTAGACTGTTTGGACTGATAAAACGCTGTCAAAATTATCGAATTTTTAACAGTAGTTTTATCAACGTAAAACTTCAACACTGTTAATATCAGTCTAACAGTTTAACGGTCTAACAGTTAGTGTTAATTGATTAAAGTTTTGATTTCATTGTTCGTTTTTCGCCTCTGAAAAAGCATAAGATTTGATACAGTTCGATTTGATGCACTCGAAAAATGAATTGATTTGATTCAGTTAGATTTTTATCTCGCCTAAAGGCGAGATAGCTGTTTTCGCTTCTGGAGCCAAACTAACTCCTTATGTTCAACGTTGAATTTTAACCCTATTCTCAGCATTGCTTTCATTAACAGTGAAAGTTTTTGTAAGAAGGGGGCCCTGCAGGAGCTCTTATGGAATTAACTCAGAATGATTGGTTTTAAATTTTCTGTGTAATTTGTGTAAAACTTTACAAATTGTAGCTTAAATTTTCCTGTAGGGGGCTTTCATTTTCTGTGGAATCAACGTTTAAAGAAACATTTTTCACAGGTCCCCCTTTGGTTGAAATAAAAGTTAGGGATGTTTGATAAAAAAGGTAACCCCCGGAGAATTCTCCTACCCTTGTCAGGGTCTAGGGTGCCGGTGCTCATCCCCGGATACACAGCCCTTGAGCCAGGAGTGTCACCTCGAATGATGACTACAACCGTGGAGGTGGGGCCAGCTCCTCAAGGCAGATGCCCTACACGGTCTCCTGTTACCTTCCCACATGAGTGGTACCCATTTACCGACCAACTAAGGATGGATAGCTGGGTTGGCTAGAGCCCACGGCGAACCGATATGTGCTTAGTCCCTTGCTCAAGGGGATTTGTGAAAGCCTTGTGGCAGCGGGGATTCGAACCTCGGACTATCGGATCCAAAGTCGAACGCCTTAACCACTCGGCTGGCACGGCACGGGATGTTTGATGTAATATGCAAATTAACTTTGGCAACGTGATTTCAGTTCAGTAGCTGACAATATAGTCCTAGTGAAGTTGTGCAATAAGATGATAGTAGAGTCGCAGAGAGTCGAGTTCAGTTGAGTTGAAAGTCGCAGATTTAGGTCAACTTGCTTTGACATTAACTCAGTGTTGACAAGCCCAAGTTTTGATTAAATTATTCTCTAGTTCTCGTCCAGAATCAGCGATAAGCTGGAATCAGAATTGTCTCTCAACCAATGAAGCCTAGATGAGCCCATGCTTAGCCTAACCTAACCTAGGGATTGGAATATACAGTCTTGGCCACAAGCGTTGCTAAAAGCGTCTTTTTGTATGCGTTCCTCCAATGCAGTGCAAAACCAGAGGCTACTTGCTCACAATATACTAAAAGCTATATACAAACTCTAAGCAAGTCTCATGAACCCTTAATACAATCGATGCATATATAGAAGGGTTATTTTTCTTGAAGTTATTTGATTAGCTTTCAGGTTCCAAAATTCTAAAACATGGATCTTGTCTTACTTTCGTCAAGATTCTTGCATTTGGACGTTTATTTAATCCGAACAAGATGTAAAACGTAAAATTTGGAACAATAATCTCACAATTCGTTCAAATTCATTTTTCCTCTAACATGGAAACCCTTGATCAAAAAACAATCAAGTTGCCAACTTATAAATTTTATTATTGGGCTCAGACAGATAACTGCAAAAAGTTTGAACGAACTTCAATGACAGCTGCTCTTCTAAAGCTCAAAATATAAGGAAACCGGATCAGAACAAGCTAGTTTATAGTACTTCTTTGTTCGTATTCTTGCAAGACAGGGAATGAAAATCCAAATACCAGCGTATACTGTCTGCTATCCTAAAGCACTCTCAACCTACATCTCCATATCCCGATACATCACCTCAAAAGGTCTAGTCCGTTGTTTTCAAACACGTTATCTGAAACACTGCTTAACCCGACGTCGAGATGCTGCTCCTTTTAGGAGCCAACTTGTTTCAATATGAAAGACATTTGATTTGGACGTAGTTTTTACCAAAAATGAATTTTGATGGGACTTTTGATTTTTCAAATCTGCGTTCAAATGTTACAAACATAAGTCAAAATGTGACATTCTCGAAATTTTTCGAATTTTTCAAATATGCACAATATCTACATCAATCGATAGCTTTTTCAATTCTAAACAACTTTTCTTCTTGGCACAAACGACCATTTTGTAGCTGTTTCAAGTTATCGGTCGAAAACCGTATCTTCGTGATTTTTAAATTTCAGTGTTTTGGGGGCTCTCTTGCAGAAACGATTGCTATTAATGTTACTATTAACGATTACTATTAGTAGATGCTTAAATAAATATTAAAGTGTACGTAACATATGCATTCAAGCATTGTTTTGTAATAGTGTTATTATTTCGTAAGGTTCATATTTCGCAAGTATTATTTCGTAAACATATGTATATAGCTCATGGTCAATAAGCAGAAATTGCTATATGGTCCTAAAAATACATCGTTGTGTAAAGTGGTCCTGGTTTTAGACCTTTGGTCCTGGTCCTTGGGAGTGGTCCTGAGGGTTGTCCTGACTTTAGATCATTGGTCCTGGTCCTGGGGAGTGGTCCTGAGGTGGTCCTGAAAAGTGGTCCTGGTTTTAGACCCTTGGTCCTGGTTCCGGTCCTGAAAACTGGTCCTGGTCCTGGTCCTGGTCCTGCTTTTAGTCCCCACCGTTGGCGAGGCGAGGCTTCCCCAGGGCTGGCTCTCCCCAAGCCAGGTGTGCTATCCATTGTGGGCGTAATCCTAGTAGTGGCTTGCACTGTTTCATCGGCATTCCCACTACAGAACATAGTGCGGATTATTTATCTACATGCACTGTCTTTCTATTCGAACTCCTGAAAATTTCCATTTAAATAATGAATGCAAATTAGGGTTAGCTACGGGTCTAGTTTGCAACACGTACACAGTTTTCTGAATTCAAAGTTTAGTCAGTGTTGGTAGTCGCTGGCATAAGTGGTTGGGCGTGGGTTGTTCCTGTTTGATTGTCGTTTCGGCAGCTGAGACGAGTCGAACTTAGTATTTTTGTTTATCAATCTTGAAGTTTGTTCGATCATTCTAATTGTTGCGATTTGTTGATGAAACTCCTTATTTGTATATTTCGATTTAAAGTACTCTTGTTCTGATTCTCTTTTAATCTTAGTATTTTCACAGAGAGGCACGACAGGAGAAGTCTAGGCATACACTACCGAAAATATATAGAACCTGCAAAATCAGTCTCCGTTTACTTAAAACCAGCACGACAAAGTCCTTTTCCATTTTTACAGCAGCGATAGCATGTACATATCTGCAGCTAATAACAGAGAACCTGCTAGCTGTCACACTCTCATCTATTATGTACTCTTGGTTTTACGTAGTTCTGGAGCATAACTTTAATTTCTCAATGAAACCACATAAAATACTTTAATTTCTCACTGAAACCACATAAAATAAAATGTCTTGGATTAAAACCTAAATTTTTGTGATCGAACACCATACTTTACTCGCAACAGATGTAAAATTTTAAACTCACTCAGTGCCAAAAAACAGATATGGATTTTATGTTAAGAACGAAGTTGACTTCTCTGTTAAAATTAACTACATTTTCCATTTAGACTAATTTTATAATTTTTTTATCTGAAAACAATAACTTATTTCCAATTTGCTTTTGTAGTAACTTTACCAAGCGTAAAACTGATGAGAGCAGAAAGTCAGCAGCAGATATAAATTTAACCGATCCGATCCGATGCGGCGATCCGAAATGATTTCTCAAAAAAGCTAAATGGAACTGGATTTAAAGTTGGTTTTTGCCTTGTCAAACATATCTTACACACTAGTTTCACTAAAATTCCTTCATTTTATTATTCCGAAATACTAAAGCGCAATTGTGTAAAATTATATAGATTTAGCAAAAGAAGTAAAATTACTCAAAACAGTGAGGCAGATGATGATCACGCCTGTATTAACATACAAATTTAACATGAAAACTTTAAGATAATATAAATTTAACATTTCAGTGAAAACTAAAATTTTTGATATATATATATATATATATATATATATATAATATATATATATATATTATTCCACTGTGAAGTAAAATTTATTAACTTGATGTTCCAGACACCGAACTTGAAGTTGTAAATTTTTGGATCGCCGATCAAACTAACATTTTTCTCGGAATCTGACTCTGCAGCTTGTACAGGCAAAACAGACTAAAACCTTTTAAAAACATTGCGGGAAGTAAATTTTGTATGAACACTGAGTTTGACTCCTTCGGGTTTTGGAATAAAGCCACAGAGTTCAACCACAAAACTTCACTCTGAAATTCTGACAACAGTAAGCAACATTAATTACAGAATACAGAGAGTTCTGCATTAATTCATTTTTCATTACTACTTAGCAGCATAAACAGCGGGTGCTGCTTCTGCACATTGATGCCAGAGGCAGATGCATTGCATAAAATTATATGTATGTAAAAATATTAGATTTCTGTAACAAATTGTTACCAACTGAGTGCTAAGCTTGAGAGACTCAAAACCAAAATAAAGTTTGGTTGGTAGAAGGAAAATACTGGACTAACAAGGTAAGCACCAAACAGTGCAGTGATCGAAGTTAAGTTCAGTCACATGCGTTGGGTACGGTTTAATTTTATGTGATGTTGGGTAGTGTTTGAGGCCGGCCGGCCTAAGCCGGCCGACGACTTTTACTCGCCGGCCGGCCGCCGGCTACCGGCCGGTCTATGGACTCACCAGTCACTGGCAGCCGGCCGGTGAAACCCCGGCTGGCCTCAAACACTAATGTTGGGTATCAAGTCGGATCGCCGATCCGCCTGACTCAAGCGATCCGATCCGGACCGATCCAGCAGGTCTACCGATCCGATCCGATCCGACCTCCGGATCGCGGATCGGATCAATTTTGCCGATCCGATCCACATCACTAGCTCATACAAAAGAATCACCAAGATGTATGCTCGTATATACATATGCTCGACATTTGATCAACTAACTGAATGTTGAAACAATCTGTGAGCGTTTTCAGTTTCAGAATTCAATTTAGAAACAGATAAAGTCGACAAAAACTAAATCTTAATGAGCCATGGGAATTAGTGTAGGGAGTTTGATCACGTGGCATTAAGTAAGAATCACTAAGCTTTCAAGATCATATCAGTCACTATTGACACCATCTAGTGGTTAATTGGTATTTTTACTGGCAGTTTAGTATAGAGAATAACGCAGAGCTCTGGCAAATATCACTAATTTGGTGCGATCATTTTTGTTTAAATCCTGTGAATTTAAAGGTTCAATTTATCGACTTCCACATACTTAACATTGCTTTAACAGGAATGTAATGAACAAAAAATCGTTACAGCAAAGTAAATTTAACATTTTAAAATCAAAACTAAAAATAGAAAACGCAAAATGTTTTAAGGTGCTGGTATCCTTTTGTGCAGTGCATTTGTGGTGATTTTGTGGAGTTTTTTTGCAATTCTATAACTTTTTCACGCAATTTTGGGAGTTGGAAAGAGAAATTTTTAGAGTTTATATTTAATATTTATACATTGGGAAAAATAAAAACGAAAAAAAACAAAAACGAAGATAAAATTTTGCCAACAAGAAAATGGTCGTATACACTATTTTACAGAGAGATAATTGCCAGTGGACGGTTTTTTGATTTTGTCAAAATATACATTTGGGACATAGAAATCAGCATTTCTGAAAATTAGATTTACGAACTTTCGAAAAATCAGTTGCTCCTTTGAATTGAATTGGGGTTTGACAGAGAAAAACATAAAATCGCTCTGGGCAAATTGTCCAAACATACTGTACAAAATATAAATCATCAGATCCACCCATTGGTTTTGGAGCAATCTTCGGTCAAAAAATTGGCAAATGCGCAATTTCTCGACATGCTGACATCTGTACAAGCACAGCCATAAGGGAAATCCGCCGTCTTTCATCTGAGTATAAACTTGTCTATGCTTGTAGTGTACACTGGCTTCAATTCGACAAACCTCGTTTTCAGCAAGATCGTGGAACAAAAATAGCAACTAATTTTCGAGCAAAATTAGATCAAAAATTCACTGCTCAAAAAACTATAAGAGCTTAGAGACTTATTTAAATTTTTAGAGCACAGTGCGTACTTTTGTTTTGATAATTTTTCTATATATAGTTCTAGAACCTCAAATTTCTGTTTACTGTAGAATCGGCTTTTTGCATGACGTTTATTATCTTCTTGTGTTTTCTAAAATTTGAATGAAAGGGAATAAAAACAACAATGTATTTAAAAGGGGAGGATTTGCACGGAAAGAGAGCACGATAGTGGCGCGTATGAGCTTATAGATCAGATCTATAAGAGCCATCAAATCAGCAAACTAGAAAAAATTAGCAAAAAATAGCAAAAAGTTTTCACGAGGAGATCTGACAGGCAAAACATAGACCAAAATTTTTTGAACATCGATTCTCAAAACTTGTAGAATCTGTCCAAAATTTCTTCTTGTGCCAGTGATGAAATGAATACGGTCCGAGAAATTGATCCGATGCTCAATACTACTCCAGAAAATCCGAATGTGCGATGACACGAAATTCTATAGCAAATTTGTATTCAGTTTTCTCGCAACTGGAGATGTTTTAGCTCAAACTGAGAAAAATGTCCCTCCACAATAGTGTGAGTTTTCATTCTGCCAAGAATCACGCGAATCCATTGGGTAGTTTTTGAGAAATCGATGTTCAAAACAAAATAATAGCAGTTTTGCTAAAATGGTTTTTCGGCGAATTCTGTAGCAACGAACTCCAGCGAATAGGTATTGATAAAATGTGCAATTGGACGATTTATCGATTGAGTATCAGGAACTCAAAAATTGTCTGTAAGATTTGGCAGTAATTTTGAAAAAACTGATTTCTTCGAAAATGGCCATTTATTGACCCCAAAAATCGTTTTTGGCTTATACTGCCTTAACCACAAGAGATAGCTCAAAGGTTGTAAACATACATTAACAATGGTACCGATTCCGAGGGTCCTGTACCAGCTTTAGCCCAAATATTACCTGCCCTTGTACATTCGCGCAAATTTGGGGGGGGAGGGTCCAAGCAGGAAAGTGTCTTGAAAAAGTACAATTTTGCAAATTTTAAAGCGAAATTAGGTTAAATTAGCTATTTTGCAGCCATTTTAGAGCAAAATATGCAGTTTTCCCCGATTTGTTTGGAAATTTTTTCTAAAGTTTAAAGCTTTTGGCTATTTTTGGCTAAAATTTTTATTAATTTTTATTTTGACCTGCTTTTTCTGGCACTATCCCTTGTCCCTTGGCCCTGATTTTGCTAGCCCTTGTACCGAAGTTCGAATTTTTGAGGGGTCCCCTTACCCCCCCCCCATAACCCCCCCTTGTTAAAATGTGGTCGTAAAAGCCAAAAATAGTCATTTTGGTGCCCTCTTTCCAGCCAGTTTCAACCAATCTGGTGTATCGACTACGTACTGCGAGAGAATATAATGGCAAAACTTCAAAACTTTCTTATCTTAACACCTAAAAAATCCGGGACTGGTCCCAGTCGTGTGCAAGAGCACGGAAAAATAAGTCGTATTTGGAAAGTTTCATCCACTTTCATAAAGAATTGGAGTTTGTAGGGTCGAATTTACACAAAGCGATACCAGCACCTTAAGAATATATACAAGGAGTAGGACTAAGTCCTCTTTCTTATATTACTTCGTTTTTCAGCTGTAGTGTCTTTTTATAATAATAAATTTTATACTAACCTAAAAAATTTCGGTGGTTAAAAATTTTCTCAGCTAAGAATATTCACTCTGCTTGATCCAGTTTCATCCGGTTTTTTTCCGGTTTTAACTGGGTATATATAGGGTACCCGAAGCAGGACCCGACTACCTGTGCCCATGCCGAGTGCTTGCTGTATGTTGCAGAGAAGTAGATAAAAATTGTGAGATTTGATTTGGACAGTACAATGGTTATACGATGAATTTTTGGAAAAATCAAATCAAGTCGAATGAATTTTGGACGATCAGAAAATTGACCAAATCAAATCGAATTTAAAAAGCACCGCATCAAAACATTGCTAGTTAGGACTTAGGAGCCAGAGTCCTTGTCCTTATTTGATAATTTTATTAAAATGGTGTCATATGTTTGGCAACGATTAAAAATACAATGCAATTCATTTGACAATACTCTGCAAAACAAACTTAGTAGGAATGTTGAAAATTGCCTTAAAAATTGAATTACAGCACAACGGTGAAATGTTCCCCGGAAATTCCGAGGGAAAAATTTCACCGTTCTGAGGAAACAGATCATCGTTTTAGGCACCTCCCACACTGAATTGTATTGAAAATCGATCCGCCGGCACACACATTCGCGAGTAGGTACTCGCAACCCACTTCCGAACGTTGGGTACACACGTTACGCAAAACGGGAGGTGACCAAAACCAGGATCGGGATCAGGATCAGGATCCATTTCAGGATCAGGATCGGGTGACTAAAAACAGGATCCATTTCAGGATCGGCTAAAAACTTCAGGATCAGCTTCAGTATCGGCTATAAGTTCAGGATTCGATTTGAGGGCGGATCCTGAGTTCAGGATCGGGTGTCTAAAAACAGGATCCATTTCAGGATCGGCTTGTAACTTCAGGATCAGCTTCAGGATCGGCTTATAAGTTCAGGATTCGACTTAGGGGCGGATCGGATCCTGAGTACAGGATCGGGTGTCTAAAAAACAGGATCCATCTCAGGATCGGCTTGTAACTTCAGGATCAGCATCAGGATCGGCTCATAAGTTCAGGATTCGGCTTAGGGGCGGATCCTGAGCTCAGAGTCGGGTGTCTAAAACGGGATCCATTTCAGGATCGGCATGAACGTTTCAGGATCCTGAACTTAGGATCCGCCCCTAAGCCGAATCCTGAACTTATGAGCCGATCCTGATGCTGATCCTGAAGTTACAAGCCGATCCTGAAATAGATCCTGTTTTTAGTCACCCGATCCTGAAGTCAGGATCCACCCCCAAGCCGAATCCTGAACTTATGAGCCGATCCTGAAGCTGATCCTGAAGTTACGAGCCGATCCTGAAATGGATCCTGTTTTTAGACACCTGATCCTGAACTCCAGGATTCCCGCCCCTAGCCCTAAGTCGAATCCTGAACACTTAGTAAGCCTATCCTGACGCTGATCCTGAAGTTACAAGCCGATCCTGAAATGGATCCTGTTTTTAGACACCCGATCCTGAAACTAGGATCCACTACTAACCGGATCCTGAAGTTTTAAGCCGATCCTGAAATGGATCTTGTTTTAATCACCCGATCCTGAACTCAGGATCCGCCCCTAAGCCGAATCCTGAACTTATAAGTTTGCGATCCTGGAAGCTGATCCTGAAGTTACAAGCCGATCCTGAATAATGCATCCTGTTTTTTAGACACCCGGATCCTGAAATCAGGATCCATGGCTATTCTCCAACCCGATCCTGAAGTTTTAAGCCGATCCAGGCTGAACTGGATCCTGTTTTTAGTCACCCGATCCTGAACTCAGAGATCCGCCCCTAAGCCGAATCCTGAACTTATAAGCCGGTGCTGAAGCTGATCCTGAAGTTGCAAGCCGATCCTGAAATAGATCCCGTTTTTAGAAACCCGATCCAGAACTCATGATCCACTACTAACCGATCCTGAAATGGATCCTGTTTTTAGTCACCCGATCCTGAACTCTGGTGATCCGCCACTGGGCCGAATCCTGAACTTACAAGCCGATCCTGAAACTAATCTTGAAATTACAAACGGATCCTGGAATGGATTCTGTTTTTAGGCACCAGATCCTGAACTCAAGATCCCCGCCCTAGCCTTCAGTCTAATCCTGACCTTATAAGCCTATCCTGACGCTGATCCTGAAGTTACAAGCCGATCCTGAAATGGATCCCATTTTAGACACCCGATCCCGAAATCAAGATCCACTACTAACCCGATCCTGAAGTTTTAAGCCGATCCCGAAATGGATCCTGTTTTTGATCACCCGATCCTGATCCTGAAATGTATTCTGATCCCGATCCTAGTTTTATTCACCTCCCGTAAAACGTAGTATGTGAGACCAGCACAAAAACATTAAAGCTAAACAAAATCATATATAAATTTTATCTCCCTAGCGACACCCCGCAAAACCGAAAGCGGATCCTACAGCCAAGACAACTGTGTCAACCTATACGTGAAGTTTCGACCAAAGGCTCGTCCTGGCCCGTGAAGTTCAATTTTCGTTCCACAATGCAAAGCATAATAGGGAAGGCACATAATGATTTCAACGAAAGCATTGTTAGGACATCAAAATTTACGCCTCATTCCAAGTCATATGCTAATTTAACACAAGCGATTTTTCAACTCATCCACAATAGTAGACATCGAGAATCTAAAATATGTATTTGGCAAAATATAAACGTTAGCTAAACACTTAAATTAGCAGTTAGTAAGAAATTTTGCGAAAATCTGTTTTCACAGTTAAAATTGGGAATTTTGAGCAGAATTTTTTTAAGTTGATCTTTGATCTTTGTGGTGATAAAATTACATGTCTTTTCCAAGATAATGTCTTTGAAAAATGAAATTTCTCAAAGAATGAATCATGAAAGGTGGATTTAAAGTTGCTATTACTACTTACAGTAGTTGCCTTGAAATGTTTGAATAGAGACTGGCGGTCTTGCCTCCGTTCTGGTAATGCGCTCTCATATGAAGGCAGAAAAGCGTCAAATGTATCAGTTGGTGAGAATTTTTGTCTGTGTTGGAGTGTGTATTTTCCGAAGCATTTTACCAAGACATGTCGTCTGATTCAAGTCCAGCTCCGTCAAGTCCAACCAAGGGACGGGAAGAAGTCCACTGGAAAGACAAAGAAGAGTCCTTCCAAACATCATCCAACGTATCAACAAATGGTTAAAACCGCTATCAAAGATCTAAAGGTATATATTTTATTTTATTTGATGTATTCGCTGTCTTTTAAGAAAACGATACATTTACTTAGAAAAACGCAATTTTAAAAAATCAAAGTTTTGAGTTTGTGGAGCAAAGATTTACTACTTTAAAAATGAAAGTTTGCTCCTTCTGCGCAATTGCATCTTCTTTCTCAATGTCCTCTACTTCTAATTAGTTTAATTCTCAACTAATTCTTATAAAATGCAGTTGACGTTTACGTTGACGTGACCTAACGCTGATTGCCGGGCCGGGCGGGCCGAAAAAACTTGTCACGGGCCGGGCAGCAAAAATTCGGCCCGCAGGGGAGGGGCCCGTTGCATAAGAAGTGATTTGTTGATTAGTGATTAGTTGATTAGTGTAGCAGTATTAATGAGCAAAGCTATTAATTGAGCCAACAAATTTTGGTGTTTTCGGTATCATTTTGTAGAAAATGAAGTGATTAATTCAAAAATGGCTAAAACTTTCTACAATTTTCTTCAACTCAATAGTTTTGATCACAAATATCAGAGAAAATGCGATTTTTGAAGGTTATTCTTTTGGCTTAATCCAAATTTTAACTTTACACCAATTTAGAATAGATGGTTCGTTAAAGCATCTCAAAAGCTACAAAACGACATACAGAATATTCCTCAGGCTCTTCAACAACGTTAGCTATTTTCAATCAAACTGCTACACTAATCAACTAATCACTAATAATTTGTTAATTGTTAGTAATACCTTTTATGCAACGGGCCCCTGGCCTCTATATATACTTGTAATGTGTAAATTCTCTTAATTTGGGATTGTTATTGATGGGTATATACCGGACATAACGGGAGTTCAAATTTCACGGCACAGGTTTTTGTCAAGTTTTCGCTGTGCAGTGAATTTCTCATGACAATGACATTCATACCTTGGTAAGGTTTCAGAACTGTTTGAACACTATTTTAAGAATAAATCACATCAACAACTACAATATGGTACCAAGACCTCCAAAAAAGGCTGACTGCAGCAAACGTTTATCTCGAAAAACTGCTACACTAATCAACTAATCACTAATCAACAAATCACTTTTATGCAACGGGCCCCTCCCTGCACGGGCCGAATTTTTGCTGCCCGGCCCGTGACAAGTTTTTTTCGGCCCGCCCGGCCCGGCCTGTGAAAGGTTTCGGTCCATCGAAGTTTTCGGCCCGGGCTGCGAAGTTTCTCATTTTTTCAGAAATTTTCCAAATTTTAACAGTATGAAGTGCTTGTTTCGAATGTTTTAAACCACAGGGTTGTGCACAGGACAAGTGTACAACATCTGAAATGCTAATATATTAATACTTTTTCGAGCCATACGGGGGCTCCAACAAGTGGTTCCTAATAATATTTGGGGTCAACCACCAAAATTACTCCTCCACAGGCAAAAATTTCTGTGAAACTACGGGGTATGCCCATTACCGTACACATTAGCAGATTGCAGTAGCATTACAACAGTCAGTGTAAA
>JASAND010031370.1:2500-32658 GCA_030248195.1 Trissonchulus latispiculum
CCAGGATTAGGTGCAACCAAAATGCTGTGATCAGTTTTGCAAGTTATTTCAGTTAGAAAATTTAAACCACGGTGGAAAAATATGGTATAATATCCTTGGATAGCAATTGCTACCTCTCTCCAAGGGAGCACTTCTTTCTGGGCGACATGCCATATTTAGCTGTTGCCGTGCATTGCTGTTCATGCACTATGCATCTATTGTTGCTCATGCTACCACTTGATATATATAGTACAAGTCTACACTTTTAACAAGAACTTCTTGAACAACATACAACTATGAAGAAGTAGTCTTCTGAAAATAAGACCATAGTCACTTATATATCTTTGCTTTAAAAGGATTTCCTAGCTCTTACTCACTATCTCGTCTGATCCAACTACTTCAGCAAATTTTGCCAAAACGATGGCATTGTTGACTCGAGTTTTCAGAGTTTTCTTCGGAACTAGGATATTTTCCATGACATATTCTGAATAAATCAAGACTGCCTTTTGAATCTGCAAGAGACAGAGTGCAAACAGTGGACTTAGACTTCCGAGACTGATATGGTTTGGGAAAGCCACGACAAAATTCTGAAATATGAAGAAGTACTGGACAGACTGGCTACTGGGCATGCTAACATTTTCCAATTGGAACATTATTAGTATGTACAAACAAGAGTACATACTAATAGATATAGCAAGAAACTCTACGCTAAGCATGTACAAATTATGTAAGGCATGCTGGCTCAACTGGATTCCCGCAACTTCGGGGGGGGGGGGGTCCCACTTCCACTAATATCGCTTCTCATTACGCGTGTATCTGTTCGTTGATTGACCTCGTTAGTCTTAAGCGTTTACTGTAGGCAATTTTTTAGTTATTTTAATTAATTAATTATAACTTTAATTTTGGCTAATGCAATTTAAAAAAACTAATTCGACAATCTGTAGCATTTTTTCTGCTCTTTCCAATCATATAAAAATTGTTGCACGTTACATTCCTTCGAATTTTTGTATTATGCAACAGTTTATATATCATTGGAAAGAGCAGAAAAAATGCTACAGTTGTCAAATTAGTTAATTGCATTAACTTGATTTAAAGTTACAATTAATTAATTAAAATAACTAACAATTGCCTACAATAGCTTTAAGGCTAATGGGCCAATCAGTGAAGCAGACACACGCTTATATGAAAGCGTGTATTCAGTGCAAAAGTGGGACCCCCCCCCCTGGAAGTTACGGGGGTTCCGAGTTAATGAAACCGAGCATACCTTTTTACTTAATTTGTACATCCAGTAAGAGTTTTCATCTTTATCTATTATGTACTCTTGGTACAAATAATTGATTGAGTACAGTACAACTTGAAATCGTTACGATAGCTGTTTTGCTGCAACAGGGTTTTAGCACTCACACTTCTTACGGTTCAACTGTCGCATTACCACATGCACAAGCACAGGCACAAGATGAAAACGTCCACACTGGGGCACTACCGTAGCCATAGAATTTTTTGAAATTCAGCCTGGTCATGCCTTCTGAGCATAGTGCAGTACAATTTTCATTGTCTGTAGGTGTTAGTTCTTGTATGAAGAAGTCAAACTGAATTGAGCTCGTCCCAATGCTTGTGCCCTAGTGTGAACCGGGCTCTATAAACTATAGATACACCTTTATGTATAATACATGATTGCCTTTACATATGTACCTTTTCTGCACCTTTATATACTATACAAGTTTAACATGTTACATATATGTAAATACAAATATATTGTGTGCCAACGTATATATACCTGAACATACGGAGCCGTGGCCTGTGACTTGTCTCTCTGTGAAGTTAAGTACCGTAGGTCGAGTTTCCGGTCTTTGGTTGCGCCTTGTTGCATTTTGAATTGAAGTACTGGGTCCAAAATAGTTTATCGAGCTAAGCAATAAATCTTGACTTCCAGAATTGAATTTTGACTGCTCTTCCTATTGCTCACTTGCAGAATAATTCTATGCTTCAAAACATGCTTGAGACAATACTGTTTTGATCAAACCTACTGACAACATGAAATCATGGTGGTATTCTGCACTCCTGATTAATCATTCAGTTTATGTATGGAGTTTATCAGTGATTTATTTACCCTGAAGTATACTCTGAATGTTCACGTGCAGATTAGGATTTGGCAGACTCTGTAGTCACTTTGTCAGTAACTGTGGACCCGTCTGCTTCCTCCATGGCTGAACTCGAACCTGAAGGTAATAAGATTTTCTCAACTAAATACAAGCAGAGCGACTACTAAACACCAAGTAGACCAGCAGTTTGTATAGAAGTATGGGAGACCTAAAGCAGCTCAACTGGAGCACCCCTTTTACTGCAGACAATCAATGAACCAGGGTCGGGTCTTGGATGGATAATATGTAGGTTCCAAGCTGACTTTTCTTAAGGAAATTTCTTTTAATCAATGTCCAAACACTGCCCTATATAGCCCGGATTTAATTTCGTCTCCAAACGGGGGCGAAAAGAATTTTCTTCGGCATAATTCACTGCATATTTAGAAAACTAACCATTGTAATTCAAACGACAAAAATGCAACCAAAGGGAGCTTAAACCACCTCTTTAAAAGTAAGTATTTAGCAGTTTCAGCCCTACAGGAATTTATGTGCTTTTACTGCTTTTTCAAATGTAAACAACAGCATAATTGTTTTCGCTGAAAATGTATTGTTTACCATTCACTTCTCTGAGACAGCTTTGATTCGCTTCACTAGAAGCTGTAATGTATCACATGTTTGCCCTTGTCAGAATGGCCCATTTCCTGCAAAATATTAAATTTAAAGTAGGAAATCGATTCCTTAAAAAATTAAATCGCCTTCTGCCTATTGATATTCTTAGATTTCCAAAAGACTTTAATCGAACCGAAAAGTACAGTATTCTCATACATTCCAGCTTTTGAAGTTTAGTGGAAAACTGCACAACTTGTAACCTTATCACAATTTTAATCAAAAAATTAAGAATGTATACCTATGATTTCTGCAAGGCACGAAAAAACTTTAAATGAAATCTGAGAGTGAAACATTTCAGTGCATTTTTAGCTTCTATTAATCCCAAATTAGGTAAGTCTAGTTCTTCATTCGATTAAACAATTTCCTTGAACGGGCCTTGTTTTATTGTAATTTTCATGAGAAGTGTTTTGTGTGAAAATTCAAATATTGGATATTCATAAAGTCAATAATATAATATAATAGAGCAACTTCATATGAATATCAAATATTCTATCTATAACGACTTCATTCTAGATAGTGATCCAAAGTACTATCAGCAGTTTGTAACAATGAAGTAACACCAATGTTTCGATTTCCACATAGTATTTGAGATGTTTGCTGCAAACCTGGTTTCATCAACTGAAGTCGTACAAACAGTTGCCATTATTTAGCTTGGAAGCTCTTTTTATTATACATATGTAATATGGCAATTTATATGTAATGAGACAACACTGTTCAAGGTGTCATCAAAGAGTTTTGGCAGATGTTTCAGTCACTAGCAGTTCATCAAATATAAATGTTCTTCATCGGGTGTCATTTTCGGCAAATGGTCATCCAATACCTCGCAGCCACAGTTTTCTGAAACAGGAAATACGCTTCAAATAAATTGGTTGGTTTCTGTTTTTCGAATCGCCACCGTAGCGGCTCAATTGAATTTGTACACGTGGACGTTCTTATCTCCTTCAATGTTAAGCCGCTATGCATGGCTATTCTTAATTTCGAAATTGTGTATATGCATCGATTCCAAACATCCGATTGATTGTTCATTTTTGCTCATAAATATTTACTGTCAAATGGAGGATCAGAATTCTGTGTCATCGATCTTCGATTGTTTGTATGGGCTTCTGAGCTCGACAAGGCAGTAAGTCGTGGTTCAACTTAATTGTAGATCTGCAAAAGCTGAAGTAGTAAACTTTAAGACATAATCTTATAATTAAATCGAACGGGGCTTCTTCTACGAATTTTGAAACCTCTTAGTTTGAAAAAACCTCCAAAATTAATTGTAAAATCGCTTCTTGGTTCCCTATTGAAAATTTAAAATTTTAGATTTTTTAAATGTTTAAGTTTTTATTACTAACAGTTAGATTGTGTCTGGTTGATGCATCCACACAAGGATTGAGCTGGTTCAAATTGGTTTACAGTAAATTTAGCACATTATTCTCAATCGCTATCTCCTCTCTTCTCTATTACTTCTCCCAGTCTTCTTTCCCACTCTATGGAAGGATCTTTTGCGACTTCCCGCCCACGTTTGGGATCGATAACTTCTGAAATTTGTGTACAGTTGATAAATTCAAAATACAAAAATTTAAAAATTTTAGGTTGGCAAGTGGGACGGAATCAGAAACTTTTTTTTTTTTGCCGAAAATAGAGTACAGGGGTTTTCTGTGACGCTGAGAACGAATCTGAAATTCGTTTAACGACGCGCTTCTCGTTAGCTCGCTTACATGTTAAGCTTACAACTTTAGCTTATACTGAGAAAATCCAAAAAAAACGGATTTCAGATTCGTGCGCAGCGTCCCAGAAAACCCTCTGTATGCAAGTTTTCAGCAAAGTTTTTTCAAAGAAGTTTTTGGATTCCCTTGGTCCCCCCTACCAAACAAAAATCTTAAATGCTTTAAAATTTAAAAATTTTTTAATTCGTCAGCCTCCAGTATAAACCCACACCAAATTTCATAGTTACTGCTCAAAAAAATCAAAAGCTATGGCTGGGAGCTAAAGATCCGAAGGGGGAAATTGTACTTTATTCGTATCAAGTCGAAATCTAAAACCTATCCATGCCCTTAAACGAGAGAGAGAGAGAGAGAGAGAGAGAGTTCAGTCATATCACTGCTTTTCACACAGACATTAATTGTGCAAACATGCAGACGGCGTATTCTTAGTTGGTCCACATCTAGTTTGGTCCACACGATCTTATTGGCTGAAATTATTGACACATCCAGCCAATAACAACAAGCCCCGCCTACGCCTTTAACTGATGCATAAGAGAAAAGAAATATATTTTCTCTTACACGAAGACGTAGCAAAATGGTGAAAATGAATATTTTAATAATAACAAACCGCATTGCTCTGAATTTTTAGGTTAATATATATATAATCTCAAACTCTTATCTTCACCATATTCTTGGTTGGTCCACATCTAGTTTGGTCCACACTTTGGATTGGTCGGAAATGAACTTCTGAGAAAGAAGAAGGCGGACCTTAAGTACAAGACTGTTATTAAAAGATACGGTAACACAGTTTCTGCAGACTGAACTGCGTATAGTGTTAAGAAATCACTGAAGAAATTAAAAATATGTACTGAAGAGTATTCGTTGAAAGAAATTTATTTTAAATTTTTTGCTTTCTTCTTCTTCTTCTTATTTCATGCAAATTGAAGTTATTGTAAAATAAAATGTAAAATGTTTATTTAAAATGTTTAATTTCGTTTTCAATTAGAAACTTCCAAGTTTTGTTCGCTTTGAAACATAAACTCAAGGTTCAGTAATGCTAAAGATTATTACAAAGTTTATCAGCGTTTATTTATTTAAATTTTAGCCGATTAAATTTTATTATTTGTTATAGTAGTAGCATAAAAATTGTAGAGTAGTAAAAATAATTTGTTTATTTGAAAATATTCTAAACAAAACTTTCTATTATAAGTAAGCATGCGCAATTTTATATTTAACAGCTTATCCCAACTGCCCTTTTAAGGGCAACCATTTTAACATGTCGATTGCAAATTTTTTCAAATTTGTATTCAAATCAAAATGTATAAATACACTCATTCTCTATCACCATCGCTAATACTTAAACGTTTAAATTTGTTCGCAGAGGAAGATTCTTGGAAACTATACTATATTTATATGGCAAAATAATGTATTTTATAAAGATAAAAGAAAAAATTTGTTACCGAGGTTGAAGTTTGAGATTATATATATATTAACCTAAAAATTCAGAGCAATGCGGTTTGTTATTATTAAAATATTCATTTTCACCATTTTGCTACGTCTTCGTGTAAGAGAAAATATATTTCTTTTCTCTTATGCATCAGTTAAAGGCGTAGGCGGGGCTTGTTGTTATTGGCTGGATGTGTCAATAATTTCAGCCAATAAGATCGTGTGGACCAAACTAGATGTGGACCAACTAAGAATACGCCTACGTGAACACAACAGTGAAAGTCCCTCTAAAAATCTAAAACCTATCCATGCCCTTAAACGAGAGAGAGAGAGAGAGAGAGAGAGTTCAGTCATATCACTGCTTTTCACACAGACATTAATTGTGCAAACATGCAGACAGTTCTTGCCTGTCACTCGTAGCCCTCTGTTGTCTGTATGTAATACTTACTCATTGTTGTGTTGAATTTGAAGAAAATGCAAACTCTATTTTGTGTTTTGCGGGTTGTGCTCTCTACCACAATAATTGATACCTTTATTAATTTATATACATACTTTTAAGCATAAAGTTCGACATAATCTGTTCGTTGGAGTTGAATAGTCTTGTCAATTTTGTATTAACCTTGCTTTCATGAAACTCGTGCGTCCAGCCGCTTTAGCCTTTGTGCTTGTAGTGTGTGTACATATTAATACTGATGTGGTTTTTTCATTTATTCCTACTCGTCCATCGAGGCAAAATTTAAATCAGACATGGTGTGCTTTCATCTTGGTTTAATCTACATTTAAAATCTGGTGCGTCATCCAGGTTTAATCTGAATTAAAATTTAAAATTAGGTGTGCTTTCATCTAGATTTAAAATATTTCACTCATTGCTTGAAACGTTCAAACTTATACAGCTAAAATTTTGTTCGTGTTCGTTCTTTCAACAAACTGATTTCAGAGCCTGAGTTGTT
Organism: Trissonchulus latispiculum; assembly: GCA_030248195.1. Lineage (NCBI taxonomy): Eukaryota > Metazoa > Nematoda > Enoplea > Enoplida > Ironidae > Trissonchulus > Trissonchulus latispiculum. The sequence continues at coordinate 9,314 of JASAND010031370.1, forward strand.
CGATTTCGCGAAACTTGATACGAATAAAGTACAATTTCCCCCTTCGGATCTTTAGCTCCCAGCCATAGCTTTTGATTTTTTTGAGCAGTAACTATGAAATTTGGTGTGGGTTTATACTGGAGGCTGACGAATTAAAAAATTTTTAAATTTTAAAGCATTTAAGATTTTTGTTTGGTAAGGGGGGACCAAGGGAATCCAAAAACTTCTTTGAAAAAACTTTTGCTGAAAACTTGCATACAGGGGTTTTCTGGGACGCTGCGCACGAATCTGAAATCCATTTTTTGGATTAAGCTTCTCAGTATAAGCTAAAGTTGTAAGCTTAACATGTAAGCTTATACTGAGCTAACGAAAAGCTGCATCGTTAAACAGATTTCAGATTCGTTCTCAGCGTCCCAGAAAACCCCTGTATGCAAGTTTTCAGCAAAAGTGTTTCAAAAAAGTTTCTGATTCCCCTAGATCCCCCCTTACCAACCTAAAATTTTAAATTTTTGTATTTTGAATTTATCAGCCTCCAGTATGCACCCACACCAAATTTCAAAGTTATCGGTCAAAAAATCAAACGTTAGGGCAGGGAGGAAATCGCAAAAGATCCCCCTTCCAGCCTAAATTGGGAAAGAGACTGGGAGGGGGCCAATAGAGAAGGAAGGAAGGAAGGATAGCGATTGAGGTGTATTGCTAAATTTTGTAAAACAACCCAATTCAGCTCAATCCTTGTGTGGATGCATCCAACCAGACACATATCTAACTGTTAGTAATAAAAACTTAAACATTTAAAAAATCTAAAATTTTAAATTTTTCAATAGGGAACCAAGAACATTTTACAATTAATTTTGGGGGTTTCAAACTAAGAGGTTTCAAAGTCGTAGAATACAAATTTGAAGCCCGTTTTACCATTTAGTTTTTCGTTAGCTCATTATAAAGATTATGTCTTAAAGTTTACTACTTCAGCTTTTACGGATCTACGAATTAAAGTTGAACCAAACAACTGACTGCAAATCAATTTGTGTATCCACTGCTCAGAAAGCCCCTTCATACTATACAATCGAAGATCGATGACACAAAATTTTGGCCCCTCTGGTCCTCCGTTGACAAATTAAATATTTATGAGCAATGAACAATCAATCGGATGTGTTTGGAATCATGCATACACAATTTCAGCTAAATTTAGCCATGCCTTGTGAAAGCTAAACATTGAAAAGGAGATAAATCCTACTGGCCGGTGTACAGAATAATTGAATTCCGCTACATTCAGCGATTCGAGAAACGAAACCAACCAATTATTTGAAGCGTATTTCTGTTTCAGAGAAAACTGTGGCTGCCGCTGAATTATTGGATGTCCATTCGGATGCCAGGAATGACTACCCGATGAAATCTGAACGCATTGCATATTTGATGAAACTGCTTGGCTTGACCTATACTGATACCAAAACTCTTGATGACGCCTTGAACAGTTTTGTCTCATTGCATATGGTAAATTCTTAAGGAAGAAAATAATATTTGCCATATTGAGGTTTATATGTATAATAAAAAGAGCTTCCAAGCTAAATATTAACAGCTGTTTGTAGACTTCAGTTGATGCGAAGCCAGTTTGCAGCAAACATCTCAAATACTATGTGCAAATCAAAACATTGGTGTTTACTTATTGTTGCAAACTGTGTTTGCGGTAGTGAAAACTGGTCGCTATCTAGAATAGAAGTTGTTATAGATAGAATGTTGATAATTGAAGTTGGCTCTATTAATTATTATATTATTGACTTTATGAATATCCAGATATTTGGTGCACACAAAACACTTCTCAGGCAAAGGACAATAAAACAAGGCCCGTTCAAGAAATTGTTTAATCGAATGAAGAACTAGACTTACCAATTTGGGATTAATAGAAGCTAAAAATGCACTGAAATGTTTCACTCTCAGATTTCATTTTAAGTTTTCGTGCCTTGCAGAAATCATAGGTGATACATTCTTAATTTTTTGATTAAAATTGTGATAAGGTTACAAGTTGTGCAGTTTTCCACTAAACTTCAAAAGCTGGAATGTATAAGAATACTGTACTTTTCGGTTCGATTAAAGTCTTTTGGAAATCTAAGAATATCAATAGGCAGAAGGCGATTTTAATTTTTTAAGGATCGGTTGCCTACTTAAATTTAATATTTTGCAGGAAATGGGCCATTCTGACAGCAGCAGACTTGGTGATGCATTACCAGCTTCTAGTGAAGCGAATCAAAGCTGTCTCAGAGAAGTGAATGGTAAACAATACATTTTCAACGAAAACGACTATGCTGTTGTTTACATTTGAAAAAGCAGTAAATGCACATAAATTCCTGTAGGAGCTGAGACTGCTAAATACTTACTTTTAAAGAGGTGGTTTGGGCTTCCTTTGGTTGCATTTTTGTCGTTTGAATTACAATGGTTAGTTTTCTAAATATAGCATTGAATCTCACCGAAAAAATTCTTTGCGCCCCCGTTTGGGGCCGAAATTAAATCCGGGCTATATAGGGCTGTGTTTGGCCATTTATTAAAAGAAATTTCTTTAAGAGAAAGTCCGCCAGGGCCTGCATATTTTCCATCCAAGACCCGGCCCTGGTTCCTTGCTTGTCTGCGGTAGGGAATGTTTCAGTTGAGCGCCTTAGGTCTCCCATATTCTAAACTGCTGGTCTACTTGGTGTTTAGTAGTCGCTCTGCTTGTATTTAGTTGAGAAAATCTTATTACCTTCAGGTTCGAGTTCAGCCATGGAGGAATCAGACGAGTCCACAGTTACTGACAAAGTGACTACAGAGAATGCCAATCCTAATCTGCACGTGGACATTCCCGGTATATCTCGAGTGTAAAATAAATCACTGATAAATTTTATACATAGACTGTGATTAATCAGGAGTGCAAGAATACCACCATGATTATGTTGTCATAGTTTGATCAAAACTGTATTGTCCTCAAGCATGTTTTGAAGCTTTGGTTATTCTGCAAATGGCAATAGGAAAAGCAGTCAAAATTCAATTCTAGAACTCAAGATTTATTGCTTAGCTCGATAAACTATTTTAGGACCCAGTACTTCAATTCAAAATGCAACAGGCGCAACCAAAGACCGGAAGGCTCGACCTACGGTACTTAACTTCACAGGGAACAAGTCACAGGCCACGGCTCCATCTGATCAGGTATATATACGTTGGCTTGCAATATATTTGTATTTATATATATGTAACATGTGAAACTTGTATAGTATATAAAGGTACAGAAAGGTACATATGTAAAGGCAATCATGTATTATACATAAAGGTGTATCTATAATTTATAGAGCCCGGTTCACACTAGGGCACAAGCACAAGGACGAGCTAAATTCAGTTTGACTTTTCGCACAAGCACAACGCCTGCAGACAATGAAAATTGTTTTGCACTATGCACAGAAGGCATGACCAGGCTGAATTTCAAATTCTATTGGCTATGCTTGTGCCCCAGTGTGGACGTTTTCATCTTGTGCCTGTGCTTGTGCCTGTGCTTGTGCGACAGTGTGAACCGGCCTTAAAGAGTGTAATTGCTAAAAATCCCTGTTGCAGCAAAACAAGTATCGTAATGATTTCAAGTTGTACTGTACTCAATCAATTATTTGTACCAAGAGTACATAATAGATAAGAGTAAGAAACTCTTACGCTAGCATGTACAAATTATGTAAGGTATGCTCGGTTCATTAACTCGGAACCCCCCGTAACTTCCGGGGGGGGGTCCCACTTTGCACTGAATACACGCTTTCATATAAGCGTGTGTCTGCTCGCTGATTGGCCCATTAGCCTTAAAGCTATTGTAGGCAATTGTTAGTTATTTTAATTAATTAATTGTAACTTTAAATCAAGTTAATGCAATTAACTAATTTGACAACTTTGTAGCATTTTTTCTGCTCTTTCCAATGATATATAAACTGTTGCATAATACAAAAATTCGAAGGAATGTAACGTGCAACAATTTTTATATGATTGGAAAGAGCAGAAAAAATGCTACAAAGTTGTCGAATTAGTTTTTTTAATTGCATTAACCAAATTAAAGTTATAATTAATTAATTAAAATAACTAATAAATTGCCTACAATAAGCCTTAAGGCTAACGGGTCAATCAGCGAGCAGACACACGCTTATATGAAAGCGTGTATTAGTGCAAAGTGGGACCCCCCCCCCCCGGAAGTTACGGGGGGTCCCGAGTTAATGAACCGAGCATACCTTACATAATTTGTACATGCTAGCGTAAGAGTTTCTTACTCTATCTATTAATATGTACTCTTGTTTGTACATATAATAATGTTCCAATTGAAAGTGTTAGCATGCCCAGTTGCCCAGTCTGTCCAGTACTTCTTCATATTTCAGGAATTTTGTCGTGGCTTTCCCAAACCATATCAGTCTCGGCTGCCGGATTCCACTGTTTGCCCGCTATCTCTTGCAGATTTCAAAGGCAGTCTTGATTTATTCAGAATATGCATGGAAAATATCCTGGTTCCGGGGAAAACTCTGAAATCTCGAGTCAACAATGCCATCGTTTTGGCAAAATTTGCTGAAGTAGTTGGATCAGACGAGATAGTGGTAAGAACTAGGAAATCCTTTTAAAGCAAAGATATATAAGTGACTATGTTCTTATTTTCAGAAGACTACTTCTTCTTAGTTTATGTTGTTCAAGAGTTCTGTTAAAAGTGTAAACTGTACTATATATATCAGGAGAGTGGTAGCATGAGCAGCAATAGTGCATAGTGCATGAGCAGCAATGCACGGCAACAGCTAAATATGGCATGTCGCCAGAAAGAAGTGCTCCCTTGGAGAGAGGTAGCAATTGCTATCCAAGGATATTATACCATATTTTTCCACCGTGCTTTAAATTTTCTAACTGAAATAACTTGCAAAACTGATCCTGCATTTTGGTTGCACCTAATCCTGGCAGGTTTTACTCAACTATTACCAACCCTTTCTGCTTTTAGAGCTACTGCCTTTACAAAAAAAAGGCGCAACAATTCCGGAAAAATACTCTGTTAGAGGTTTCGGTTGCTGAGGAAGAGTTAGACTGCGAACCAGAAAATGCCCACAGTGACGGTTCCAGAGGAAAATACAAACATTTTCCTGAGCACAAGGTCATGGCCCGTCAATTAGTGAAAGAAATCGGAGCAAAACTGCAATATGATGACGAGCTGACCGAGCGAATAGAGAGCCTGAAAGCAAATCCTAATCCAGCTTTGACAGAGCATGCTTTGGCTCGTGCTACTGAAAAGCGTAACAAATTGCTGACTGAAATTGAAGAAGAGCTGGAGGAGCTGCAGCATACTCACTGCAAAATGGGTAGCATTCAACGTTCGATGAAACTATATCGTCAGAAGAATCAGGTACATTGTTGATGAAATACAAGTCTTCTTGAGCCTATTTCATCCTGTTCGTATTCGTATAATAATAGTAATAATAATAATAATAATAATAATAATAATAATAATAATAATAATAATAATAATAATAATATAATAGTAATAACATGCTCAGTAAGCTTTTGAGCTTATAACTTTTTAAAGGTCCGCTTTGTTTACGATTGTTTATAATTTCATCTAAAACCAGAAAATGTTGCTTTTTCACAGGATTGCTTTGGTCTGGTTGGTTTCCACGAAAGTTTCTTTTTAACGCCATCCACACGCAATTCAAAATTTCTGTAATTGTATATATATTACAGATTCCCCGGGGCCAGGACCTCATCGTGAAATTAGTAGTCCAAATTGAAAATTTTCAATTTTCAAAAAGAAAATTCAATTTTTGCAACAATCTATAGTAACGTAATACTATTGCTGTTTTCATTCAAATCGGTAAGAAAAATGCTTTGTAACACTTTGACTTGTTGTTGACTTTCGAAATTTCGTCAAAAAATGCCAGAAATTTATAAAATTTGTCCCAATTTTTGGTCCCTGTCAGACCTGACCTGACCTGACCTGACCTGACCTGTGTGTGTGTGTGTGTGTGTGTGTGTGTGTGTGTGTGTGTGTGTGTGTGTGTGTGTGTGCGTGTGTGTGCGTGTGTGTGTGAGAGTGTGTGTGTGTGTGTGTGTGTGTGTGTGTGTGTGTGTGTGTGTGTGTGTGTGTGTGTGTGTGTGTGTGTGTGTGTGTGTGTGTGTGTGTGTGTGTGTGTGTGTGTGTGTGTGTGTGTGTGTGTGTGTGTGTGTGTGTGTGTGTGTGTGTGTGTGTGTGTGTGTGTGTGTGTGTGTGTGTGTGTGTGTGTGTGTGTGTGTGTGTGTGTGTGTGTGTGTGTGTGTGTGTGTGTGTGTGCGTGTGTGTGTGAGAGTGTGTGTGTGTGTGTGTATGTATATATACATATATATGTTGTTGCTTTTAGCCAGCGAAGCTGCCGACAGGTGCCTTGCAGTCAAGTGGGTCAATATACGATCCAGACAATATTGAACCAGAGAACCAAGTATTTGCATTTTATGTTTTTTCTCAGCTAATGACTGAAATTTTACATATATGTACTTTCTCTGGAATCTTTGTCCATTTATTGGTTTTTTAAACTACATATTAATAACAATGCGACTTTTAATAGCGTGAAACTATATTTCGTAATAGCTTATCCCGTAAGCACTAGGGAATGTACTTAAATTTTAATGTCTAAACTGATGAAATAATTGCATTTAAAGTGCATTTTATAACCCGATTGTTAGTGAGTATTGTTGTTGCGTTGTCATTGTGTAAACTTTTGTTGTACAGAACAAAAAAATGCTTGTAATCAATGGAAATCGTAATTAGGATATGTGGTTGCTTGTTTATAGGATGCAACGACTAAACTCAAGATGACCAGAAGTGGGCTATCTCGATCTTTAAAGCTTTCCTCACCCTACGGAGTGGTAGGATTTTACTGCATTTTGTGTTTTGCGTGGATGCTGCTTGAATAGTGAGACATCTTTAGAGTGAGACAGACGTAAACGGTAGAGATGTTCTAAACCGTTCTGTTTATGTTAAAATTCTTGTATAGATCCGTGTCATTTATTGCACCTTGTCATTTTAATTGTGTAGACAAAGTTGGCCTTACCAAAGACAGTGGCTAAATCTAAATCTAGATATATTCCGCCAGGATCCTCAACACCAAATGAGTTGAGCTGTCGTCGACTGACCCGAAGTGACCCGCAGACGAGCTCTAGATTTCCTACAGACGTGAGTGATCATTTTAAAATGGGTTGGATATATATTGTTTATACACCCAATTACTCATAGCAGCTTAGCCTTTTCGGAGATGTTTGTATGCGGATATTCAATGGTTTTGCTGTCATAATAACCAATGCCTATTCCATAATCATAATCCATACCTAGGTAGGAGATGTGTGTGATTTATGATCTATTCTTTGATGGCAACTTTACTTGGCTCTTCTCTGCAGCCAGAAGTAGAATCCCAGACGCAACCATGACTGGAATGAATACAGAGGTTTCCTTCGTCGTGTGTTGCATATTTCAGATTCGCTCACAGGAGTTGACGCCAGCCCGACCTGGCATATCTTCGGAGCCGAAGAAACTGTCCGGAAAAGATTCAGCATTTTATACAACACCACTTGAGCCAAATGCTTCTCGAATCGACTTGCAGGTAGATGCTCTAGCTCTTATTTTATTGAAGGGTTAATACTTTTATGCTAGAGATGAAGGCTCATGCATCATTTATGTTTAACCACATACCTTCAGTTGACCACTATATTGCATATTAATACTACATACATAACAAATGGCAATAATCATAAAGCGTTTCACCATGCAAAAACTGTTCTCACAAAAGTGCCGTTTTATATAACCTGTTGGACTCTGTGTCGGTCTGTATTATAATTATCTGATTGGGATCAATTGGTGTAGAGCTGTGATTTTTAGACACTGAACTTTTTCTCGGATAAAGAGAAGGCAACTTCCACAGATAACAGTGAACCTATGGATGCTGATAATGACGACGAAGCCCTATACCGCTTAGGAGCAGTGAGTTTTAGGAATGAATACATACTCGGCCTTGTGATTCTGAATTAAAACTGGAATTCCATATAAATAGCGACAATGTTGCTTCTAAAAGATAACTTTATTATCAGTTATTTTTATAATTATGCTACTGTGCTATTTTGGAAGACTTCAAAGTAGTAAATATGATGTTTATAATGCACCGTATATTACGACCGTCCAGAGCACTTGATGTTCAAAGCCTTTCATTCACGTTTAATTCTAGTTAGTTTATAAATATAAAAATTTGACTATTTATTCGATAGCTTTGCAAAGTTTGAGCAGTCTTTTATGCAACTTTAAGTTATCACGTAATTGTTCTGTATCATCATTTTAAGCCAACTTTTTAACTCAAACATTTTTAATTTTTAAACAGGCACTTTGTGGTGATGTTGGTGGCACCCCAATACAGGCTAAAGGGGTGTCTCCTGCTGCCAACCAGGATTCTGCATCCTCAGATGCTGAATTTCCGACGGTAACTAATTGATTGTTTTCATCCTTTTCAAAAATCTTCTGACTGAACTCACATGATATTAAAGTTTTTGTTGCCACATATACAGTGCTTCTGTTTGTACATGTTCTTTTTCCTGGAGGACAAGGAGTTTTGTTTATTCATTTTCAAACATGTTTCCATTGATCTGGCGTTTTGTTCAGTATGCTTGAAAAGCAAGGGAATCAGGCCTACCGTCATTTGTGCACATCTCCTTCTCAGAAACAGAACTTTGGGCAGAAACATCAAATTTTGAAAATGTTTTCACGGCTTGAGCAATGCAAATCATTATTTACTTCTTTGTAAAGAATTGTCTTAAAATTTCAAAATTTACAATCAAATTGTGCAATTTTTAATCTTTTGATTCAAAGTTCAATAGTAAAAAATTTCAGGAAAGACGCCGACGATCACAAAGACGTAAAGGGTGTGTCTCAATGTATGATCGTAGAGATATGCTGATGAACGAATTTCTTATGCGCGATGCTGAAATTGGCATAGAAATGTTTCCAAACAGTTTGGGGAGAGCCGTCAGGTCGACGGCTTATTTCCCATGTGGCTCTCCAGTACTAGAGTACCGAGGGGAACTGCTTACCAGACGTGAAGGACTGAACAGAGAAAAGTTTTACTTTGATCATCCTTCCATCGGATCTTATTTATATTTTTTCTTCCACGGTAAAGGTTATTGCATAGATGCCACCTTCTCGTCTCATTTAGGCAGACTTGTTAACCATAGTCATCTAAGGCCTAATTTGAATCCTACTTCTGTAACCCATGAAGGAAGACCGCGAATTATTTTTCTCGCCATAAGGGATATACATCCAGGGGAAGAGCTCCTTTATGATTACAAAGACAACCGTGCATTTGTTGTAGACCTGTTTCCATGGCTAATTAATTCTTGATAAATTGTGAATTTTAGGAACCGGAAGATTTCCTTCGTTCAGTATTAGCAAAACATGTAGGCCTTCCAGTCAGTAAAACCAGTGTGCTCCATAGGAATGAACTTTTCGAACAGTTAAGCAGTTTCTTCGACAACGTCTTTACTGAAGTCGGAAATCTTTTGGTTCATTGTTCTGATTTGTAAGTGCTTCCATTTGATCTATTTGTTGTACTTTATTTGTATTTTACTTACTTGGAGCTACATTGTACTGGCGTAGTGGATATTCTTTGTCAAAAATGAAATTTGATGCAACCACATCGCTCAATCTAAGAAAGGTGTTAAAACATTTGTTGTTGATTGGTACAACTAATTTGATGATTTTCTGCTCTTTTGGGGCTTAACATTTCAATATTTTCGGCTTTCAATTATTTGTATGTATACTTGATCGCATCAGTAGTGCGGGGGTTAGGAGTAGAGTAGGACCTCCTTATATTAAATGTGTCCACGTTTATAACCATTTTACATGTCCTAAACGTAGTTTTAGTTTGCTTAGACGCTGAATTTGCTATTGAAATTTGAAATTTTGCACAATAGCCCTCTCAACCAGAAAAAGTAACGGCTCAACCAATTTTGTTGCAATTTCAGAGGCGATGGACGTTCCAGATGGCTAGCTATACCACAAGACTTAAATTCTAAGATTTTTAGTATTTGTTTTTTCAAGACTCGATTAATCTAATTATTGTACCAACTTCAAAAACAATATCCGTTATTCGCCAGTGTCTCATCAAATCTGCAGGTCAAGGGCATATGCTGTCTTTTTATAACAATGCTATGCTCTTAAAAACGGTATATTTGTTGTTTTAAATTGACACACGGATTTTTAAACCGAACAATTATAAGAAGTTGATCGAAAAAGAAAAATGATTTTGAGAGAAACAACAGGTTGTAAATTTCAAAGAAGTTACAATTTTTAAAATTTTATTTTAAACTTTTGTAGCCAAGAACCATATCCAGTACCCTCGTACCAAAATTTCAACAAAATGATTGCGCAGTTAATTTTTGTGGTTAAGGATATTTAGCATATTGTAAAAAAGATTCCGTAATTTGTTCCTGCATATGCCGACATGTGTGAAAAAAGTATTATGCGTCTGACTATGTATTGTAACTGTTTCCGAAAACAAACTACAATTAATTTTTGATAAAGTTAGTTGATCAATAAACGTCTGTTTTAAGCCCATGTATATTTACATATCTGGACTTTGTTTTTTCAACTTTGGGAATAAATTTCTTTTCAGGAAAGCACCCCCCCCAGGCTTAGATTCCTCAAAACATTACCTAATGAGCTAAAATTTGGTGTGGGTATGTTTTCGACCATGCTCAGTTCAAATATTGCAAAATTTTTCGATTTCGTGAAATTTGATATTTCCGATTCGTATTAGGGGGACCTGAAGTCGGTGTTTCGATTCAGCTTTTCTCTTAATTCGACTCAATATTAATCTTTTAAGCTTAAGATGTAAACTGAGCTGTATACTGATCTAACAAAAAGCTGAATCGAAAAGCAGACTGCAGATTCGTGTCTTGCCACCCCGAAATCCCCTATATTATATACAATGTTTCAACAAAATCAAAAAGACAAAAACTTTTTCGGTTCCCCTTACGAATCGAAAAAATAAAATTTCTTGAACTGGAAAAATCTTGAGATATTTTATCTGATCGTGGTCGAAACAATGCCCATACCAAAGTTTAGGTCATTGAGTCAGGTTCTGTGGAATCTGGCCCAGAGGGCCTTTCCTGGAAAGATCCTAAAATCATTTTTAATTCATTTCATCCTAAAATCTTTTTAGCCCGACATTAGCTTACGTGTCATCTTTGCAACTTCAAATTCAATTGGCATGCTTGCACAACTCAAAAATGCATGAAAGGATGCATGCATGCATTAAGGTGTTCTAGTTTACATAAATATACTGCCGTTATATTAATATACTTAAACAAAGTGGAGACCAAATTCCCCTTGGTAGCCTCAAATAAATGAAACGGAAAGTGTTGTTTCTTGGGACAACACTTTTAAAGTACTCGAATGATGGCACATATGAGATTTCAAGTATTGTATTTTTAGGCCATGCCGCGTAGTTAGCGAAAATAATCAGCCTTGGTCTAAAGAAGTCCTTATGCTCGAGCATTATTCCTTGACTGTTGAATCGTCAAGAATAGTGACTACGCTTCATGCTTCTTTAGTAACCATGTGGCTGGAATTTATGAGGTCTTCAGGGGTCTATCGACAGTCAATGGTGATTCCAATTTGTGTGGGTGTAATTCTCCTGAAGCAGAGGCCCCTTTGCATCAATGACGTTGCTAAGTGGGCCAGTGAGCATTTGAAACTTCGGTCAGTTCGTCCTGTTGCTATTTGCGAAATGATCCTCAAAAGAATTCCAGTTATTTGCTTAACAGCCCAAAAGCATAAATCAGGGCATAAGCAAATATTTGCGATACCCAGCTGCACCGGCCAGTTTACTCTAACTACTATGGTTTCCTCCATTACTGATCACTTAACTCGAGCTTCTGTAGCTATAGACACTTCTGCTTTCCAAAACATATGCGATAACCTTTTTTCTGTTGTTGGACTAACCCATAGACAAAAGGTTTCTGTAAAAGCTCTCTTTCCGTATGTCCTAAACCTAAATGAGTATGAGTCCCGGAAACAGCTCGGAGTAAGATATCACAGGTATTACGTTGAATCATTAGAAAAAATTTTATTGGCGCAACGAGACATAGAAGCTAGAATCAACGCTGCTGCTTCTATTTGCATTGAGGACTGCAGCCTACTGACCGCCAAGGATATAAAGGCTGCATTAGATGAATCGGAACAAGATCTTATGGCAGACCTGCTTCAACGGTACGATGCACGTATAGGTCGACAGTTTATTCAAGAATTGCGGAAGTGCAATTTTTCTGTCGATGAGTGCTTGTCGCGTAAAAAGCATTGGCCCGGCGATGTGTACACATTGCTAACCAAGACGATGGAACTTGCTACTAAGGATACGATGACCCTTTCTGATGACGAGCGTGAGAAAGTTTGCAGCGTTTTAACTAACTTGAAAGAAACTTACGACAATTTTGAATTCTGCTTTCAAGAACCAGAAGGCCTTAAAGTTAGGAAAGAGTTGCCCATGGATCTGCTCAATGGAGGCCAGTTTTCTGATATCTGCTTGAAAAAGATAAAGAGTATTGGGGTCGCTCGTAGAAAGGCAATCCAACGTTATTTTGAGCTCCGCAAGCTGCAGTACATAGCCAACTTAACGCTATTTAAGCATAGTCGAAGGCCAAATATGAAGCCAAGGATTGATAAGACACACCCTAATCTTGGAAAAGCCATGGAAGAATACGTTCTGAAGAATGGGATTGGACTAGACAGGTTAAATCAGTTTTGAATATTTGAAATTAAACTGAAATTGAAAAGGAAAGTTGTTTCGGGGCTGTAAAAACTGCTGAACACGAGGGAATTCAATTTACATAGCTATGAAGACACAGAAAAGCTTTACTAATTTTTACATTGCAGGAATCAAAGCAGGTTTTTGTTCTGGTTGGTTATGTACTACAGTAATTTTCATTGAACTTGAAGTCTCAATGATTTTAAATTTTTATTGAAAATTTCCCCCCGTATGTTTTCGTATTAAATGTTGTGATACGGTAGCCCCATTCGCTTTTGGTAAAGTTCAAGTACTAATACCAGTGCAGTTTTCGGGCAAAATTGTTTCTCTTCAAAATGATGGTTTATTGAATTTGTAGCCTTCAATTGAATAAATTGTAACATAAGATGTACTGTGCTTTGTTTCCTACCCATTTAAAAGTGTATCTTCGATGTTGTCTACAGATGGCGGAGCAGCACAGCTGCTGTTCTTCACGAAGGGGCTGGTGGAGGTGCTGGTAAAAATATCGGTTTCCAAATGATTAGAAAAGAAATGATTCATTTGTACAAGAAACCTGTCAGCTATGGCACCATTTTCTATCAAACCATTCCGAGAAATATTTGGCGAAAATCCAGCGAAAACTATCGGTCCACAGCCAATATTACCAGCCGCAGAGTTTTTAAAGGATTTCCTACCAATGTACGCAACTTTAAATTTTGGCTATTTGTTACATTCATATTTTGTAATTTCGCATTTGTAAACCATTATTTCCGGAAATTATTTCAGATTCAGGAAATTATTATTATTCCTGAAAATTATACGAGTCAATGTATGATACTTGTGTATGCTCTCTGTTTTCAGTTTTTAAACAACATTTTCAGATCAATCCTGACAGGCATTATAGCTGTTCTTGGCACGGCCAGCTTGATCTTATTCAAAAAACTGATATGGACTCAATTTTTTTAATCAACCAGTAGGTCAATTTGAATCGTGTTTCCTTCTTTACTATGTTTGACAAATTTCTGACTTTGGACAGATTTCAAGCTAACATGTGTATGCTTCTTTGCCTTTGTCGAAGTTGAAGTGAGTACTGCGGAGGAAAACGCATGTCTTTATTAGAAGAACTTTTTCGCTTGTAATTTTATATCAAATATTACTACCTCTGTGCATTTGCATAGAGACGAGATGGCAAAGATTCGGTGCGATACGACGTACGGTCATGCTGCAATATCCAGTGTGATGTATGGACCAGGAAGGACCACTGGTGTAACAACTTTTACCGATTTTAAGCCGGACTATCCCAATGAATTGCAACTTTCTAATACTATCTGCTACAGTGGCTCCGGTGGTGAAAAGTTTCACTGCTTATCCATCATAGAGATTCCTACCTTGATCCATGAAAATGTTAGTACCTTTTATTTGAAACGACAGTATTCTCATAATTTGTACTTTATCTGAAAGAAAGAAGAGTGTAAACCTCAACACTGAATCTTTATGGCTGAACTATAATTACATGTCAGCGCTATGAATATATATTTAAAATACCACTTCTGAGACTTTTTGCATTGTTTCATTTTTTTGGTTTAAAGTCGGTTACGTTTAAATGTGCATGAATTGAACTGCTGATGAAATGATATTTAAGCATGAGTCTTTGCAGGATGCTACGCAGTACCACCTGAACTTGCGTCAAATTAAGCTACTAGACTCGATGTCGGATTTCTGTTTCGATGCTGATGGAAAGCCTAAGCTTATCCAGTGCTATCGAAGGGACGGTGCCGTGAGTACAATAAGTTCAACTTTTTTTACAACTGTTTCATATGTATGCATCAAATTTCCAAGTTTCCTGGACACCGTGCATTCTGTTTGAAATGAAGCAAAGAATGATATCAAGATTAGACCTGCACATTGTGAATTATCAGAACTTTTTAGAAACGCAGGGACTTTGTATTGTTGTAAACGCAAAAGGAAATAAACACGTTTTTTACAGTGAACCTCAGATATCACATCTGAAAGAGTGTGCTTTTTAAATCAAAGGAAGAAAATCTTTAGAATTCCGTTTGATGTTTAATTTTATATTCCACGGATTACAAAACACTTTTTTAGTCATGTTTTGTTGGCACGTATATGTTTTCGTTTTTAAGGTTAACTGTGGACCATATAACACTCAGCCAAAAATTTTGTTAGCTTTGGAGCATTACAGAGAAGGACACCTCGTGTCCATGCTTTCCACCAGAGCTTCGGGAGGTAAAATATACCTTTAACAATTTTTAGTTGTAGTCTCAGCTAATAGCTAGAAGCTTGACTTGGGTGGCGACACTGGATTGGTTCAGGATCCTCATATTCAGACAGGGTTGTTACTCTTGGGCCATCGTTTCTATTTTCTCTGATTTTATTTCTAATTTTTTGACCAAACGGTATATCTTAACGAATTTTAAAGTCTTCAGTTTAGACATTTAATTTCAAAATTAAAGTCGTTAAAGTCTTAATACGGTTGCCCAGTCTAGTTTCACGTCAAAGTTGAGGTCTTACGTGTAAACATAGCAATGATAATAGATGTCATTTTTGGTTTGCGCAAAACATTTCCCGACAAAAGTTTGTGAATTCGGACAATTGGTATATGAATAAATTATCATTAAAATGTTGAACTGTGGAACACTGGAATTCAAATTTGGAATCATTAGAATTCGTTTTAGACTCGATTTTAGCATCGAGCGAAATTCTAAATCAAACATTCAATTGATAACAAAATTTTTACTCTAGGTTCCGCAGTTTACATTTTGTTGATAAGTTATTAATATAGCAATTGTTCAGATTCGTACGTTTGCCGGGAGAGTTTTTGGCGCAAGCGAAATAATGACAACTTTTCTCATTGCCTATGTTTAAAACACGTGAGACGTCAACTTTGTGATCGGAGAAAGAAAAATTATCCAAACTTGAGCCCCCTTTAATGTATTCGTGAAACCATGGCTCAACGGATAGAGTGTCGTTGTACTACCCTGAAGGTTGTGGGTTCTATACCCAGCTCAGAATTGAAGCTTGCTGTGCTGCTGCCTTACGGAGCGGTGGTGACGTCATTCTAAAGCTTTTGTTTGTAGTGTTCTGCTTTTTCAGCAAGTAACCTAAATGAAGTGGAGCGGGTTAATTCTTGTATCCACCAAAGGCAGTCGGGTCTATTTATCCCGTCCCTGGTGAAAGATAAAATACCACCAGGAAAGTGGAAACATCAACCGTTTCTTGACATTCTTAAAAGGAACATGAGGAATGCTGCACAGATGTATCAAAATGCCATACAGGATGCCGAGTATCGTAAGCAGCGAATAGAAGTTTTGCAGGCCTCAACGCCGCCTGACTTGGAACTTCTTGCTGTTGCACTTAGAACTTATTTCAAAAATTATAATATCGGTGACCTTGTTAGAAAGGAGAACGAAGACCCTGCTCTTAAGGAGCTGAACTTTTCTAGAGTCATCGAACAATTACTGCAAATGATGAAACGACATCAAAAGTATCCCCAAGCTCCGCGACACTTGTATTTTTTGTATCCTTGCTTTGAAAAGGATTGCATACACCCTATTTGCAGAGACGAGGAAAAACGAAACTATTTCAAAACTGCAAACATTCGATGGTTTAGAGGTGGACCTCCAGTTTCCACCCTCCCGTTTCCTGTTCCTGACCCAGAACGCCCGTGGGGGGCTGACTGTGAACGTTGTAATCCCCGATTTTGTACTGGACATTTTATGGAACCCTTGAAATCCCTAGAACAGCAGGATAAAGCTATGCTTACTCCTCCTACAGTTGAGTTGGACACTGCCTGGAAAAAGGCCTTAAAAGATGGCAGAGAATTGGGAGAAACCGATGTGTTGGATTTGGCGCAAAAGCTGCTCCTGCACCCTGACGAAGTCAACGACTTTATTGAACGCAAAAAGTCGATGGCTGAAGGTCGTAAAGTTGCCGGATCGACTTCTTCAAAGAAACGAAAGCTTAATAGACCAAACCTTCAACCTATGAAAAGTGATCTGCAAATTGTTGCGGAAAAGTGCTTGTCAGCTTCGCTAAGTTCAGGTGATTCTAACTGTCTCCAGCTATAAATAATCGGCAGCTTTAAACGTGTAGAATTCTTTAGGAATTTCCTGAAGTTTATTTCTAAAACTGCTTCAATTCAGAGTATGCATGCTGTAGAGCTTTCATAGATGATAAATTTGATTTCTTAGTACCGACTAAAAGAACACTGACAGAAACTGATGTGAACCAAATTTGAGACTTGAACGCGTGCAATCCTTTGCTCAGCTATGTGGAGGCTATTTGTGTGTTTATTAAATGTGCTGGTTGAAACCATACCCCAGAAAGTAACAGTCTATTTTTGGCTTTTTTTACATTTTTCCAGATGACAATGACGAATATGAATCCGAAGCAACATCGTCTGCGTCTGGCGCCGAAGACAGTCCTTTTGATGCCATCAAGTCCACTCCCGCAGGCGAAAAATGCCAGTATAATCAGTGTGCTGCGGAAAACTCTAACGTTCCTACCACTTCATCACAATCGCAGGCGGATCCCACTATTCGCAGAAGCTGCACAGACTCCTCCACACGCATGGACGCTGCCTCTGAAGTTGTGACTGGTAAACTCAAATTTGATGGGTTTATATACCTGTGCGTGTAGGGCATCGCCATTTTTACTGTTACCGCCGGTTTTCTCATATTTGCATATTTTACACATTTGGGATGCTGAAGGTTAAAGTTTACAATTGAAAACAATAAATTTCCTGAAACGAGTTTTTGTTAAAATAGAAACGAGTGCCGACGAGCACAAAACATAAAGTATATATAGTACTACGCAAGATTTAATGTCGACTTTTAGCTTTGGGTGATCGTAAGTCTGTACAGCCTGACCTGCCTATACAGCCAAAGTCCCCACATTCCCTGGAAACAACCGGATTTCAGGAGGATATGGAAACACCTATTGCTAGCAGCTCATTACTGTCTGATGGTATGCATAGTGTACGCATAGTAGTTATTAATGCCTTTGTTGTGAGTCATGTGTGAACAGTTTGCACATGTTGTATGAGCAATTTTATAAAGTTGAACATAATATGGAATCTACAGCTCCGGAGTGAAAAAACGTGAAGCAACTGCATGAAACTTTTTGAACGTTTCCACGAATCCTGCAAAAATTCTTTAAAATATATTTGAAATGCCAATGATGGTTGATGTTTCATAATCTTCTGTTTGGTACCAGTAATCCAAATTTTATCTCTTGCAATAACTTTGAATTTTAACTTTCCACAAACACATTCCTTCTGTTTTCAGTTGACCCTTCTGCTCAAGTAGCTTCTGCGGTGGATACTAACAAAGGTAGAGGTTTCAAGGCCTCTTGTATTTGTCCTCCTTTTATGGGAGCACCTTCTAATGAAGCCGACGCTCCAACCCTGCGACGCACAAAACGTCGTCGATTATACTGTTCCTCCTGTTTCAAATCAATTAACTGCCAAGGTGACCCGTGCTCTGTTGAAACTGTCGCTGACGGAATCGTTTGCTGCTCAGTTTGTTTTACTATCCGGCAGTCTAATGGCCCTGGCTGGACTGATATGTCAAATTACTATCACTTGGAGTGCGTGTCAACTGACGCTGACATTAGAAAGTCTGTAAAAGAGCATCTGATTTCAGTGATATGTCCTGTGCATAATGACTCGGGCCAATAATAATTTAAGGAATTTAAATGCATTCAAAGGCGTGCCTTTATAATTTCTTGTAGTTTGCTATTATCAGCATTGAATATTTTGAATATTTACTGTTCATTTTTAAACTACTGCAAATACAGCAGCAAGATCAAGTATTATATGTTATCCTTTGCCTTGTCTAAAAATGTTTATATGTCGGTGCCGATTGGCAGTAAAAATTAATTTGGAAAGAGTATTTACTAATTCTGCTGTCGTTTCATATTGTTGGGTTTAATACTGAATCCTGTGTATACCATAAAGGCATGAAAATTCTTCTTTTTATAGCTGTTAAAATCAATACTATTTATTACTAATTATTTGTATTAATGTACGTACGTACATATTGCTTGTGGCTATAACCTAGCTGGAGTTCCTATGACCAAGAAAACCTTGGTCTGTAAAACTGTACGTAGTACGTAAAAAATTTAAATTTCTTAAGAAACGGTATACCCTAATTACTGTTTTAGACACTTGCAAAATAATTTTTACAATTTACAGGTATTTTTGCAACAAACATACAAATGCAGAAAACGTTTTAAAACTCCTCAATCCTAAGTTTTCGAGCGTTTTCGTTAAAACCAGTGCGGAAACCAATGCTTGTTTGCACAAGGTATGGCAAGGTACGGCAAGTTACAAAACCGGGATGAATTAGTACTGTATTTATTTTATTTACGTATGTCACCATCATTAGGTAGATACGGCATACATATTGAATTGAAATAGTTAGATAATTATGTGTTAAATGTATATATTTAAAAGGGGGAGCTAAAGGTGACAGAAGTGACCTTTGTAATTCTGATAAATCCGGAATAAAAATGAAGCAAATTTCTCAATATTTAATGTTCACATTTTAAATATATTTTTGGTCGGGCTAATTCTCACTTTTCAATTTAAATCGCATTTCGCATGAATATACTATTAATGCACAATTAAAATTTATTAAAAATTAAGCTTACTTCCTAAAATTAAAAATCTTTTAAAATTAAGGATTTATAAATTTTAGAATTTTCAAGAGTTCAGTTTTAGCTACGAGTTGATACTTGATAGATAATATCGCCTGTCTGCTATATGTTTGTATATTGTACATGTAGTTACTATATGCGAGCTTATGTACAGTTTCCAATTAGGGGAAATTGGGGAAATAGTTAAATTTGGTCATGGGGGGAAATAGTTGGAGATCTTCGAGAACTTATATTTCAGAGCAAAAACCATGCTCTGCGCGCTGTCAGTTACAACCCCACATTGTCCTCATTTCAAAACTTTTTAGCCGGCTATGGTTGCTCTGGGTGTCTATTGTTGGCTTCAGCGACCATTCGTTGAATTTGTTTGAAGAGACGGTGGTACCTATGTGCTGGAGTAGCTTGCCGATAACGCGCAGAACATATATGGCTTTTACCAATTTATTGGTGCCAATATGACAGAGCAAATTTATTAGCATACCTTTTGATTCAGGATTTCATTAGATAAATGGATTGGATCTGAAATGGATTGGAATTGAAATTGAAGAGCATTAGAATTGAAATGGATTGGATAGTTTAAGCTGAAAGACCCAATCTAGAGTAATCTTTTGCAAAATTCAAGATTTAATTCTATTTCTTATCCCGAAAAGCTTGAAAGTTTTGACAGTTTAAAAAGCACGGGGACGAGACCTCAGACTGGATGGTTTTAACTATGTGATAGCTAAGTAATATCAATTAATCCATACGTACTTATTGTGCAATATTCTTTGCTGGTGAAGTCTACATTGCTTTCGAGCAGAGCAAGTCTCATTCAATGCTTCATTTCCTTTTTAATTTCTTCAATAATATGCTATGTATATATATGCAGCTTAACCACCTTTTATCTAGAGACCAGGACCAGGTCCTTGAATTGGGCCTGGGGCTTCTGGCCGGACCTGCACCGGGAGGCCAGGCCCAGTCAAATTTTTGTTGTCAAAAATTTTGGTTTCCCTTGTACCCCTCGTGGAAATTTCAAGTTAAAGTTACTTATCGTACTTTCAGTTAATAGTTAATTATCACTCAAGTTAAAGTGTGGGACTTACCCTACACAAAATTTGAGCTAAATTGGTTACGTTTCGAGAGGGAATAACTTGATTCGTTTAAAAAATTGCAGAAATGTAATTTTCATTATCCTTTTCAGATTAATACTTTGTAAAAACGGAGCAGCATTAAATGATTTTCGAGTTTGCAAGTTACTAGCGTTCGAATGATATAAATATCAACTAAAGTTTATCAGTACATATATATATAGCTATTTATACTCTAAAATTTAGGTCATGATTTAGCAGCTTGTGGTCGGAATGTTCAAGAGAGCCCGATGTTTACATCTTAAAATTAATCAAATTTGAATATTCTAGCAATTGAATGACGATAAAGTCCCACCTTTCGCTTCTAAAAAGCAAATGCATATCTTTAATTTCTTGACCGTTTAAACTTTTCTTCAGTGACCAAGCGATACTACCGTTTATACAGTATACTGTGGTTTCTCAAAGAATGAGCAACATACACTTTTGACACTTTGTGACACACAAATCTTTTCTGCCGTTAACAGTTTTTAAGGCCGCTTGCTTTTTCAAACATCTGCCTTTAATACATTTCTAGCAAACGACAATCTCTGTATTTCCTTAACAATAGTAAAAATCGTGGACTGAAAAACAACTGTTTCTGTTGCAGTCAAACCTAACCTGATGTTTGGATTTGTATGCAAATTACCAAAGCGAAATTGCTATATGGCTGTATCGTCGTGAACAAATCATTAAAGCTGCCAGAAGTTTTGATTTTAACTGTCTTCCCGGCCCAAGACGGCAAAGCTGATGTTTCAGGATGCAGTATCAACACCTTGGTTAAGCTGTACAATCAAACTTTATTCCTGTAGTACATTTTTTATTCTATTTCAAAGAATTATAAAAAGTGAGGCCGATCATATTCGCTAAACCATGTTGGGATGAGAGCACAAATTGTCTTCCAATTGCGAGTAAGGCCTAGAGTTTGGTTAAAACCAGGAAAGCTTTTGACTTTAAATTTAAATATTTAGCTGTTCAGTTCCTCCCCCCCCCCCCTAAATTTGCGTGCAGTCTACATGATGAAGCGAATTAGATTAGACTATTAAAAGCAGGTACATACCCGTCAAAAATCAGTATCCTTTATGCGCATGCTTCAGAAATTTATTTTTCTCGGCACCTGCAAGCCTACATCTTAAAGTTTACTTTATATTTGATTCCGTCTGTGTTCTCCGATGAATTGTGTGCGAGCAGTGTTTCTACATTTTTACGAAAAAAATAACGAGGCTAGGGCAAAAATGCTGAAAGGTTGGGTTGAATCGGGAAGGGTCCAAAATTGCCAAAGTCCCAATTTTCTATTTTTTTTTGTGTTTTGTCGTTAAAACTCTGGGGGTGGGGTGGATTGCGAAATCTGAAAATCTGGGGGGATCTGAAATATGTCGGCATGGTTGGGGTCTACACACTCCTCGAGACGCATCTGTGATCCTACGTACTAAATGGCACTGGACTTTTTAAGGTGAATTCTAATTCGTTGGAAATTTATATTTCACTAATCTGAAATATTCTGCTCTTGCTTATGTGGATTTATAAGGCATTTTGCTGCATAGATTGGTGTGTGGACTAATAGCAAAGACAACTTTTCAGGACCGGCTAAAACCTCTACCACCGGCAGAACCACGCTCAGGATCACTGCCAGAACCTAGACCAAGGGTCTGAAACAGGACCAATTTTAATAGCAGGACCAGGAGTTTTATTTACTTAGTTTTGGATGGTCTTGAATACATGTATCGTTTGCAGTTCAAGATATTTAAATAGAGATATTTAAAAGTATAACATAAATAATTTATATGTACACTTCTGGCTTGGCGTTCTCTCTCCGTCTCGCTATATGTATGTGGTCTTGGTCCTGCTTTTAGAATCCACTAAAGCCTGGTTCACACTGCCAACGTTTTAAGTTTTACAGTTTTAAGGTTTTAATTTTAAGAAATTTAGTTTTAGCAAGCATTAATTCACACTGGATTGTCAGTTTTATGTTTTAACGGAATGAATTTGCCCTAGCTGTCAATGAAAACACTATGTTCTGCACTAAAATCCTTAAAACTGGTTTTAAGACTTGAACAATTTTCAAGTCCAGTTTAAAGTTTTAAGGAGCTCTTAAAACTTTAAACTCAGTGTGAACACCTTAGCTTAAAACTTAACACCTTAAAACTGAGTTTTATAATAGACGTCATTGTGAACCGGCCTTAAGTGAAATTTTAGAAAGCTTTCGTATAAAGCGTTTAACCACACAAACTAGCTTTCTAAAAACATATCTGTCTGCATATGCATATACATATAGCTTTCTTGTAGCTCTGCACTAACTTTTTGCCTACCAGCCAAGGCTTTGAAAAAATGTACATTTATTTTTAGCCCCTTTATACACCAGCATATGACTGTTTGGAGGGCTGCCTTTTAAATGGATTAACCAATCAGGTTGCACTGGCACATTGTAGGTCGGCAAGTCGTTTGAAGAGTGATTGACAGCTTCGTGTGGATGACATGTTTCCCAGGGCGGTTGAGATGAAAGGGCTAAAAAGTGGAACTTTGAGATCGCGCGACACAGAGACATAGAGACTAAAATCCGGTCTAGGCTAGCCCCGGTCTGAAATGCAACATATAATCGAATTGTAGTCCCGGACAGTTGAATAGGGTGCGTGCATGCCATAATCCCAGTGTCATATAGCAAACATTAGCAAATTAATTCATAAAAATAGAATTATAATAATATAAATAAATCATAAAATATGTATAAAATTAAGTTAAATATTTGCACGATCTGTTGGTATGAAGTCAAAGCAAGAATGTTTCAACTCATTATATAATTGTACGTAAGACTAAGTGTTTTTATTTGTGT
>JASAND010031371.1:0-12838 GCA_030248195.1 Trissonchulus latispiculum
GGGGTCGTTTTTCTTCAGTTATTAGCAATTTCTCCAGCTTCTCCTATTAACAATGGATTTTCAAGCCTCCCAATTCTCTTACTGAAGACAACAGGGGTCACAGTTTGACAGCTTTAAACCAGTTCTACTAACAGAACCACTCAGACTAACATCAAAATTACTGACTTTCTTAAAGTTTCCTATCTAAGTTTTAATACTCATTCGCTCTGACGCAGGTTATCTCAAGTCAAGTCTTAGTTAAATTAAATTATTAGTTTAATTGAAATTTGTCACAATTATAGTTACACAGAAATATGATTATCTACGATTTTAGCAATACAAGATTATACAGATCTAGGTAAGCATACAGTAAATACAAGATTACACAACTGAGACATACAGCAGGGATACAGACAATATCAATGTACTTGGAGACAAGATTAGATTGCTCACACATTAATTCCCTCAAGTTTTAGCGTCTCATTGAAAGTTTAACAAATATCTCCTTTTAGCTTTTAGTTATCAACAACTCGGTCTCATGGAACCGTTTCAACTTACAACTTCAAGTTACCTTGATGAATCCAAGTTCCAACTGAATGTGTGATGAACTGACAGGTCCTCGAAGGGCAGGGGAAAGGATAAGCAAATAATGTAAAATCAGTAAAAATCGCAGTAGTAGAAGCAAACGAGAGTCGTGGCAGGTCCCAACAAAACAGAATAAAAAGATAGATAGATAAGAAACAGAATAGAAAGATAGCACAACTGTACCACTGGGCTGCCAAACCACGACTGATTTGAAATTTTGGAAAATTTTGGAGTTTGGGGAAGACCTGTCAATCAGAGTGTGTGACGTGCAGGAGGCGGAGCTTGCGGCTCCCTTTCATGTAGTGCGTTCTGTGAGTGTGTGTATCGTCATACGTCACTTATCTGTGACGTATGAACCCAGCTCACGGGGTGAAGGAGGCTCCCAAAAATCCCAAACTTGGACGCATTAACCCCACTTAGTTTCCTGGGGAGATAAGTCCCCAAATTTTGATCTTTCTCGCAAACAAACCCATAAATTTTCTAAACGGGCTTTCTTTTCAAACTTGCGTTCTCAAAGCCACGAAATCACAGTTCAATTAACGACTTCAAAACCAACACCGCAAAAATGGAGACAATATTCAGACAGCAGAAAATAGTCAAATGGCAATTGGCAAACAAGAGAGTATGGTCAAGCGAAACTTATACATTTTATGCCTAGCTATCTAGTACGGAAAACAATTTACCAGAATTTCAGTTATGAAAAGACAAGAAGTCAATCCCATATCACAATTATACAATTATGGATCTTGCCAGAATACACAAAACAAAAATGCAAAGCCACACATCGATCTTGTCACAAAAAAGAAAAAATGCAAAGCCAGCTCCTGTTCATAACTATATTAGTCAATTCCATCCATTCCATATTCGAACCTAACATTTCAAATTTTCTATCCTCCACATATACAGCTCCTTTGTCTTCCTTGCAGAACCCGAGCTTGAACTGTATCTACAGTTCCCAGCCACGAATCGAACGACGTTTGCCTTCTGTCGTCAGGTGGGTCTGGCGTTCAACTGTACGGAATTGCGAGGGATGGAGGTCGGCTTCCTCAGATACGCCCAGACTTTGCCCATGGAAAAGGTTTACGCATGCCATGAATACTGGCCATGTTAGATAGATATATAAACACACAATAGACATATATACAAAAACATAGCTAACTGTGACGTAACTTCCAGCCATTACTGTAACACGTGCTGACAAAACAAGTAACAACTAAAATAATTACATAATTTATTAACGTTTAATAACAAGTTTATAACATACTACGCACCTAACTGCATCTAACTAAACATTTTTGTAATAATTTTATTATTGAGGAGGGAAGTCGGTCCTCCCCTCCGACTCCGAGTCGTGAGGTGGGCAGAAGTGTATACTAACTCCTTCTTTTCTCTTCTGCTGGCCTTAGCCCAGCAAAGAGTTCAGGCGAGGACATATGTTAGTCCCAAAAAGAAGAGGAACAACAATACACCTGGCCTTTGTGTAGTCTGGGAGGTAGACAACCTCCCAACAATAAAAAGGTGTGACTTAAGTCAAAGCAAAGAAGGCCAACTTTAGAACACTCCTTTTGGAGCCCAATTGGACAAATTCCAATATTTACCATTTGCAGCATCGCCGTATCGAGTACTTTTACTGTGAGTCCTACCGGGTCGCGATTGAGATATGCAAACGTCCAAGTCAAGTCCTTCAAAATGAGGTATCAACCATCTCTTTACCTCTTTCCAATCTCGAGATCTAGCGGTGGGACACATTCAAAAAGAAATTAATAATAATAATGAAGCTAGCGTTACTGCAAGAATGTGTTGTCCACAACACTTTCCCATTTTCGTGAATTCCCGGATTTTCAGTTCTTCTGCTTTAACTTTCGCTGGACGCATTTCCGATAAATACCGCAGGAAAGAAAGTTGTTCAGCTCGAACTCAGGAAATAACGGATATACCCAAATTAAAGGGTTGCCTTCTTGTGAAAAAATAATTGGAGGATTCAATTCCGGCAACTTTGTTTAGTGAATAACCAGGTAAGCCTGTGTTACCGGTAGATACTCATACAAGATAAACAAGCAATAAAAATGCTCCTCCGGAGCATGAAAAAGTAATATGGGTGGTGGTGAGGTTGTAAATTCAAGAGAGGACTAGTCTTAAAATGCTTAATATGGGTGCTAGGTTCAACATACGTTACGTACGGAATATGAATATATTACAAGGAACCTTCTAATAAATATAAAACTACCAGACTTACGTAATAATCTACTCTCTATTCGTTCAATATTCATCGGAACAGGAAGTTATTTTCTTTGTTTAGGGCTCGAAAAAGGGGTCCTAAACCTAATCGTCGTGTAATTAAACCAGAGATTCGCGTTACAAGCTAATCAAAGGTTATGAAGTCGTTTTAGTTATACAATTGGCACCTAACTGCTTCTAAAAGGTCCATACTGTGTCGAACTCATGTTTCAGACTCGAGCAAGTACAGAAGCAGACTGTACAAAGCAGAATTGTGATGTTATGGCAATTTCTTGCACAATAGTGTAAGAAATTGTCCAAAGAATAATATGCCGCCTAAAACTAACTTCAGACCGTTGAATTTTGCTAAAACATTAGAAATATGCAATAATCTCATCAGAAATTGTAACGATTGCGTTAAATTCGATTTTTCAAGAACAATTCAAGCTCAGAAAGCCAGAAAGTGAGTAATGGCTGCTGGGTTCGAATCCCGCATCTGCATATAACTTGTACTAATGGGTTTTAACCCATTTGATTCAGGTGCGATCGACGGTATTTCCTGCCTGAACAGAACGAAGTCTGTCTCTGATCGGTTAAT
The DNA here is from genome assembly GCA_030248195.1 of Trissonchulus latispiculum. NCBI lineage: Eukaryota > Metazoa > Nematoda > Enoplea > Enoplida > Ironidae > Trissonchulus > Trissonchulus latispiculum. The sequence continues at coordinate 3,380 of JASAND010031371.1, forward strand.
GATAACTCAGTTTAGCTTGGAATATATTGGACAGTCAAGGAATTCGCCGTATCGATTGGAATCATTATAACTCGGAATCAGTCTCTATTTGGATCTTGCTGTAGGCACTTTGATTGAATTGGAGCGCAATTTTGACCTTAAGACAGAGACAATTGTGAGAAACACCTGAGTCATCTGTGGGACCTAAGACCAATTGTAAACTTTCATTTGTTACTAATTTCTGTGACTTGAACTTGGAATCGTGTCAAATTGGACTTTGTCAATATTTTTATTCGAAAATGGGATGCATTATTCAATCTTTCGTCATCGAATTTGGGGTTGTTATCCCCAAGTATCTGGCTTAAGCCATCCAACTGTTCGCAGTAACCAGAAGTAGATGAATAAAGAAGTTATTAAAACAAATTAGTACTAACCCCATAATCGTACCAGGCAACACCCAAACCGGACCAACCCTTTCTGTTTACCCCTTTGCTGACAGAATAGCATCCGAAGTAGTGCGCTGCTGTATTCCCTTTGAGGAGATTGGCACAGCGTTTCGGGCTCACCCAAAAGACCGGAATCTTGTACTACTAACACTTTAAATTAGTTAATTGTAATGTGATTCACGTGGTTTCGTGAATCTGTCTGCGATCTGATGCAATACTCTAATTTACATATTTCGCCATGCTACCTAATTTGCATAATCCGGGTGTATATAAACGCTTGTCGAAGGTTCTGGGATTAGTTGTTGTCTTTGATCAACGAGGAGTTCATCACATCACATTGGTAAATTATATTTAGTAGTTCGATAATTGTATTGTCCTTTAGGACTGAATAAGAAGTATAATAAGCACAAGCAAAATATTGGGACTGCACACAGCTCAGTGATAGTGTGTGAGTTAATCTTAGGAAAAGCCGAAGAAGAAGTAATTGAGTTGAATCAGGCTGAAGTCAAACCTTGTCCCTAAATTAATCATAATCGTTCGGTATAAATCGAGTACTGGCAACTCTGGCAAACTCTGTATTGTTTCCCTGTAACCATTGAATTGTAGCACTGTATCAAGCATTGTTCATAGCTTTACCTATAAATGTTTATATTTAATAATTTAACAGTATACTTGTTATATTAAATAACTCATATTATGCTCTACATTGTGTATTTTAAAAATAAATTGAAATGCCTTTCTATCAGGTGTACAAATTATGGTACTGACTCCTGACAAAGACGTTGGATCAGGATGCTGTCCCTCAACAGGTAAGTAAACAGATTTGGACCCCTGTGCTCTACAAAGAATCGATCGATCATCAGTCTTGATTTGGTAATCAGGACTCAAGAATCAGAATTCATTGTTGTGATCTGATTGTCATCTGGATAGCAAGTGTCGACCCAGCTTGCTGTCAATCTTCATTGGACCCCTGCCATCGACAAACGGACTCGCGACAAAGACCCCTATCCAGGTTGGCTACAGGGAATCCCCAATTTTGTACACATCACTTTTTGAGGATCCAGTGTCTAAGTTTACTAATCCTAGTAAACGTGTCGACCTTCCGTGTGTTTGAAGCGGTTGTCACCCAGAATCAGCCTTGTCAGGCAGAAACTTAACAGATCAGTGTTGCATCAAGCCAGAGCAATTTTGGAGCCAGATTTTGATCGCTTTATCACATATGTGCTTATGTTGTAAGCTTAGTTGTAAGCTTAAAAACGAGCCAACGAAAACCTGAATCGAAAAAGGGACTTCAGTTGCATGTTCAGCGACCCAAAATACCCCGATATATAATGTTTCAACGAAATCGGACAGAAAAGTGTTTCATTCCCTTAGCGAAAATAAGAAAAATCGAAATTCGCGAAATTGAAAGTTTGCAGTATTTGAACTCAGTGTGATCAAAAACATACAAGACTATACCAAATTTCATCTCAATTGGTCAAAAATTCGATCAATGGGGATAATCTGGAAGATCGTGGAAACGACTCATCTAGCAGGTGGCTAAGACTGACTTAAATTAATCACTACTCCTTATTTTTTTCATTTCTTCATAAAAATTGATCAAAATCTGTTAGTTCAGGATATGCTGCTAATTTTTTAAAATTATCTATTATCAACCTGTTATTAATTTTGCTACAATTCTCCTTAACTTATGCTTATGCTACAACCTCCACTCCAAACTTGGATCAAGCCCCCCCTAGGACCCGACCATATGTTAATGTAGGATAATAGGGATTACCATCACAGTTTATTTCGTCTGAATCGTCAAAACATTGAGAGACACCGTCACACTTTGCGATCAAGGGGATGCAAATCTAGAAAAGTTATGAGTGTAAGCAAGAGTACATAATGATAAGAGTATGACACTAAGCCTAGTCTCTGTTATCAGAGCAAAAACTATGCACTGTTCGCTAACGGCCGACACCCTCGGACCCATCACTTCAATGCCGAACATCAACATTTGCCCTTCAACGTTTGCCGAACGAATGAACTACTGAGAAACCATTAACCCGAGCACAAGAGTACATAATACATAAGAGTATGTCAATTACCCCGCTATCACATTCGAACTCAAAATAGGCACAGGACCGATGATAATCGGTTGGCTGGCAATTGAGTTCGTCCGAAGCGTCCTCCGTGCAGTCGACGGTCCGGTCACAAACTCGAGCAAACGGAAGACATATGTCGGTGGAGCTGCAGCGAAACTAAACAGGACAGAAGAAGAAAGTCATGTACCACCGAAGGTGCGGATTCACGGATTGATTTCTAAGGCCATAACTGAAACAGATACTGAGATCTGAGACAGCTGTTTTGAGGTGGCAATTCCTTTTTGGCACGGATTGTCGGTTGACGGCTCAAATCAAGATGTAATTTGATGATAGTTTGCAAATTTCGACATTTTCGTTCCGGGCCGTTCACCCCCAAAAGCATCCGAAAACACGAACAGAAAAACGGAAACCAAAAACCTGGCCGGACTCGAACCGGAAGCTTTTTGTTCGTTGGACAGAACGATCGGTAGGCAAAACGTACTGGATGATCATCTGTACAATTGTAATTGTCACAGTTCATTTCGTCAACTGCATTGAAACAGTCCGCAATTCCGTCGCAAACCAGACTGAGGGATATGCAAACGCCAGGAGCACATTCAAATTGATAGTCATCACATTTTAGGCCGTGGATCGCTAGAATTAGAATAATCTAATTAACAAATAATTAACGACAATTAATTAAGCAAAGATTAATAATAATTAGCAGATAATCAGCGAACAAAGGTAGGATGTAGCGCACCTCAAAAACCTTATATGAGAGCATGAGCAATGCTGAATTTCGGCTACCGAGAACCAGCACCTAACCATGCTTTTGTGCAAAAAAGGATTAATAATAGGCATACTACACTGCTTTCCTGAAACTAGTTATTATGCACTCAGGGCACGACCCAGTCTCACCACAAACCGCCGGATCTTCATCGCTGCCATCGGGACAGTCGAGGTCCGAATCGCACAGAAAGCTTTTCCAGATACACTTTTCGGATCCGAATTCGTCATGGGGTGGACAGAGGAATTCGGTTTCCGAATCACACCTGGGACAGCTGGACGGGTCCTCGTCCGAAGCGTCGCCACAGTCGTCCCACCCATCGCAAACCTCAAAAATACTGATACACTCTCCGGTGGTGTTGCAGGAAAAGAAGTATTCCAGGCACCCGTTGCTGCCTAAAACAGATCCAAATAGATAAACAATATGTAAAAAATAAATAAATAAGTTATACCGTAAAGGGGGCAATATTCCTTTGGTAGATAATCCATGCGATGGCAAAACGAAATTATATATATATATATATATATATATATATATATATATATATATATATATACATGGGTTCCCCATGACATCGTTCGTGACATCGTTCACACTGTACACACATATACACATATACATACATGTATCCCGCCATGACATCGTTCGTGACATCGTTCACACTGTACACACATAGACACATATACATACATGTATCCCGCCATGACATCGTTCGTGCGTGACATCGTTCACACTGTACACACATAGACACTTATACATACATGTATCACGCCATGACATCGTTCGTGACATCGTTCACACTGAACACACATAGACACATATACATACATGTATCCCGCCATGACATCGTTCGTGACATCGCTCACACTGTACACACATATACACATATACATACATGTATCCCGCCATGACATCGTTCGTGACATCGTTCACACTGTACACACATAGACACATATACATACATGTATCACGCCATGACATCGTTCGTGACATCGTTCACACTGTACACACATAGACACATATACATACATGTATCCCGCCATGACATCGTTCGTGACATCGTTCACACTGTACACACATAGACACATATACATACATGTATCACGCCATGACATCGTTCGTGACATCGCTCACACTGTACACACATAGACACATATACATACATGTATCACGCCATGACATCGTTCGTGACATCGCTCACACTGTACACACATATACACATATACATACATGTATCTCGCCATGACATCGTTCGTGACATCGTTCACACTGTACACACATAGACACATATACATACATGTATCCCGCCATGACATCGTTCGTGCGTGACATCGTTCACACTGTACACACATAGACACTTATACATACATGTATCACGCCATGACATCGTTCGTGACATCGTTCACACTGAACACACATAGACACATATACATACATGTATCCCGCCATGACATCGTTCGTGACATCGTTCACACTGTACACACATAGACACATATACATACATGTATCTCGCCATGACATCGTTCGTGACATCGTTCACACTGTACACACATACATATACATACATTTGTTTCGCTGAATGTGACTTTTTAATGCGAAAAACTGGGGGGGGGGGGGGTGCCTCTCCCTCTCCTCTCGGACGATGTGTACATACTTTCCTACCACGTATGATACGAACTGTACATACATTTCTGGACAATGTACACACCTGATGCCCTCGTGTACATACCTTCCCCGCCATATGTACATACCTACCTCTCCTGCCATCGCATGGAAGGGTTACCATTCCTTTGCAGCCTTGTGTCTTGTTCAATTGCGAAGATTGTATTTGATCGAAAGCACAGCTAAACGTAAGAAGCTCCAGGGTTACTTTAAATTGCACTTGACTTCGTTTTTTTAATCATAATTCTCATTATCATAAAGAAAGAATTAGCGCGGGAACCCGAAGCTTCCGGGGTTGAACCCAACTAACACTAAGAGTTATTTGTCATGAAATAATGAATGTACCATTAGCTCTGGTAAATAATAAACACTTGGAATTGAACATTGAAAAAGCTGGAAGAAAACTCAGACGAATGGTTATCACAGAGTCCAAAAATGATTCCAATAGGAATCAGTTAATTGTATCTCATTCGGAATTCCTATTATAATTAGCAAAGAATAATATAATTAGCCAATTATCAATCTAAGCACCCAAATGTACTTGAGTTGATGAGTTGATGGGTCTTTGGTTGATAATTGTGGGTTTTTGATGGGTTTCGTCTTGAGTCCAAGGATCTCTAAATTTCTGTCTCCTGCAAGTCCTAGTAGTGCTATGGTAAAGTCCTATTGTACTCTGGAGATTGTGTTGAATCACTTGGATCCAATTATGTTGATCCATTTGCTGGGCAACTTTCGTTGTGCGGGTACGTAACTTGTTTTGCTCAGTTTCGCTCAGTCTTTTGGTCTTCGTTAAGAAAATTTATAAGGCTCTTAATTTGCAAGAAAGTGGGATCTTAAATCAAATTGGTTAATACTTGAGCAAACAATTTAATTGAGGAGGTTTAGCAATTTAGAGGTTGTTGGGGTCAATAAGGATTAACGAGGATTTTGCTGGATTATGAGCCCTGCTGTAAACTCATTAACGTCACACAAAAATGATGTATCTTTGTTCTTACGCAGTAATCGCCTGACTTAAAAGAAACACAAAGATTTCCGACTACCGCAATGCACATTTACACGTCACACACCTGGGCGAGTCGAGAGGCGGAGCTAAAAGTTTGACAGACAGGTATTCCCCAATTTTGGGCAGTTTTGGGTTTGGTACCTACTGTCAGAGGTTGGTTGGTTGACGAAAACTAAAGCCGAGAGCCTAATAGACTGTATTCAACAACGAATTTAATTGACAATAAAAGTGTAAACAACCAAGTCTTTGCCAAAACGTCTCAATCAAAACAATATGCAAATTAGGTTTGAGACTGAATTATGCAAATTAGTCTCACACCTAAGAAAGCTGTAGCTGGGAATGCTAACAGCAGCAAAAAACCAACGCAAACAATTTTAAATCGGGATAATTCCCGACATTGGTCTTGGCAGACCAGTGCAGTGTTTGTTTATCGTACAGGCCGGTAGAGCCTGAGTATCGCTAGTTTGTTGGCTCACGGTGCCGAGAACCGTGTCATTCTTTTGTCTCGCGGTCGACTCAACGTGTTGGATTTACTTATTAGCTGTGCCAACTGCATCTGGGATCATTCGCTTTACTTGTCCAAAGGCTCAAAAGGTAACCTAGTTGGAACGTGCTCTCAGGTGATTGTGAAGTTTACAAGTAAGTGAGTAAGTGAAATAAAACCGGCTTCATAAGTATCTGAACCAAGGAATCGCTGTTCCAAGATTTAATTCCTAAAAGGGAACCTATTTCTGTGGTTACTCTGTACGATATGCTAAATTAGTGGAAATGGTCGAATATATGTTCAAAACCTTTTACTGTGTTTAATCTGTGTTCAGACTGTAAAAGTTTAGTAGCCAATCACAGCTATCTATGTGCTTAATTCGTTGTTTAACCCTAATCGAGAATTGAATACGAAAACTTTGATTACTCTTCTAAATTGACATGCTAGGGATGAATTTTGTCCATTTAATTGAAGCAAAGGCTACAATTAGTTTTTGTATGTAAGGTTGTAGTCAACTGTGTAAGTGTAACTCATCGTAGCCACACTGTTGATATCTGTTGAAGTTGTACAAGATTATTTTGCTTACGTATTCATTAAACCATCTAAAATTGTCGACTGTTGCTAACTTGGCTGTAATAGAAGGAACGAGCCATTTCAGAAGTGCTCAATTTGTTGAATCAGAAGAGCCATTTCACCAGAGTTCGCTTAGTAACCTGACTCTTGGTTTAATATTACCTAAGACTATTTACGGGCAAGTTGATCATCGTTGAGTTTGGTGGGATTGTGACTAAGCAACTGCGAAATCAGGAACAAGGGTCTGTCCTTAAATCTGAATTAGTGCAAAATAGGACACAGTTTCCCAAAGTCCAACCTCCTTTTCATTACACTTAACTGCATTTAATATGCATCAGAGACCCATAACATTATATATTGTTTGAATCGTCATGATGAGAAAAAATTTTTATAAAGTTTAAAATTTTGAAAATTTTCAAAAATTTCAAAACATCGGTTTATCGAGGTTCTTTCAGGAAAATTTTCCCATCTGAAAACACGCAGAATGATGTGCAAGAACGAAGAAAATCGGTTAAGGTTTGAATTTTTTATTAGCATTTTCGATGTTCAATACCCTTCGATCATTGCCGCTTTTGAAACTTTGACAAGCTACTGCTCGCTTAGTACTTGATAGAAAATTTTTCCATTTTAGGGACCACGTTGGCATTTGCTTTAAGGAGTAAAAGTCATTTTTCAAAACTTGATAGCTGATTTTTTGAAAAATCACCAGTTTTTGACCCAAAATTTCAATAACTGGTATCAGAAACATTACGTGCAGAAAAGTCATGCTAAATATTCCATCTTTGCTGAATCCTAAGAGGTCAAAATGTTACCGCTACGACGCATATTGCGTGTGTTATAAATTTTCTATAAATAAAGATTTGCCCTTTTTTAATAGGATTGTGCGTCCGCAACCTTGTTATTTCTTACGAAAAGACACGTAAAGACACGAAATTCATTGAAATAGTAGCACATGCAATATGCGTCGGAGATGTATCATTTTGACCTCTTTGGATTCAGCAAAGTTTGAATATTTAGCATGATTTATCTGCACGTAATGTTTCTGATACCACTGTATTGAAATTTTGTGTCAAAAAGTGGTGATTTTCGAAAACATCAACTTTCAAATTTTGACAAATGACTTTACTACGTTAAAGCAGATACCTAAGCGGTTCCGACAATGAAAACAAAAAATTTTCTATCAAGTACTAAGCGAGCAGTAGCTTGTTTAATTTTCAAAAGTGGCAAAGATCAAAGGATCTTGACATCGATAAATGCTAAAAATTCAAATCCTAACCGATTTTTTCGTTCTTGCGTCATTCTGCGTGTTTTCAGACGGAAAAGATGCTTGAAAAAAACTCGGTCAACCGATATTTTGAAATTTTTGAAATTTTTCAAAATTTTCAAATTTATAAACATTTTCCTCTCATCATGACGATGCAACAAATAGATAATGCTATGGGACTCCGATGCATATTAAATGCAGAATAAGTGCTCACAATTTTGTACACACATTTTCGTGTCAGGTAATAACATTAATATTTCCTTATTATGGTAGATTAGAGTGATAATTAGCTAATTATATCATTCTTCGCTAATTATAATAGACTAGAATGCTAATTTGTTAATTATATTATTATTTGCTAATCATGGTAGATTAAAATGCTAATTAGCTAAGTATATTAATGTTTGCTAATTATAATAGATTAGAGTGATAATAAATCTTATATTATTCTTGGTTAATTCTAATAGATTAGACTGCTAATTAGCTAATTATATTATTCTTTGATAACTATTGTAGATTAGAATGCTAATTAGCTAACTATATTATTCTTTGCTAATTATAATAGACTAGAATGCAAATTAGCTGATTATTATTCTTTACTAATAGATTAGAATGCTAAATAGCTAATGATATTATTCTTTGCTAATTATAAATGATTAGAACGATAATTAGCTATTATATTGTTCTTTGCTAAAAATAATATATTAGAGTGCTAATTAGCTAATTATATTATTCTGTGCTAACTATGAGAGATTAGAGTGCTAATTAGCTAATTATATTATTATTCTTTGCTAAGTATGGCAGATGAGAGTGATAATTAGCCAATTATACTCTAATCTGTCATAATTAGCAAAGAATAATACAATTAGCTAATTAGCATTCTAGTCTTTTATAATTAGCAAAGAATGAATCATAATATAATTAGCTAATTATGACTCTAATCTATTAGCAAAGAATAATATAATTAGCTAATTAGCATTCTAATCTGTTAGCAAAGAATAGTGTAATTAGCTAATTAGCATTCTAATTTTTTATAATAAGCAAAGAATAATAGAATTAGCTAACCGGCATAATTAGCAAAGAATAAGATTATTAGCTAATTATCACTCTAATTTATTATAACTAGCAAAGAATAAGATTATTAGCTAATTATCACTCTAATCTATTATAAATAGCAAAGAATACTATACTTAGC